>CAUYQG010101999.1:0-38799 GCA_963574415.1 Tarsius wallacei
GAGTGTTGCTGGTTCAGTGGGCTGGCAAGCCTATCCCCCTGAGTGAATCAGCTTCAGAATCTCACCTTCTCCCAGCCGCTCTCCTCGTTCAGCTGGCTCCGTCGGCTGGCAAGCCAGCCTCTGAGGTGCACGGCTTTTTGGGACATGACTAAGTGATGAGGGCTCTGCCTTCAGAAAAAGAGGCTTCAGAGAGACACTGCTCCTTGTTCTTCCGTCCCTCCCACCACAGGAGGACACAGCATTCCTCCTGTAGCAACAGGGCTCCATCTTGAAAGTGAGAGCCACCCTCACCAGACACCAGTGCTGGCACCTTGAGCTTGAACTTCCCAGCCCCTAGAACTGTCAGAAATGAATTTCTCTGCTTTACAAATTACTCAGTCTGTGGAATTTTGTTATAGCATCATAATGGCCTGAGACCCCATCTTGATCCATCCTGCCCCCACCCCCAGTTCTCAACCACAGGCCTTGGGGCTTCCTTCCACCAGTCCTTTTGGCCCTCCATCAGGACTCTCATATTCCAACTGCCACATGCCATATTGGTGTTGTTCAGTTTAAATATTCTTCTCCCCAAAGCACTTTGCACCACACCTGCCTTGCTGGCCGGCCTGCCTGCCTGGGTACAGCGTCCATCCCATCCTTGTTATGCTCAGAGCAGTACTTCATGGGACAAAGGTGAAGTTACAGATGACAGAAGATACCTGCTGCCAGTCCTCCTGGAGGGTGCTGGAGTCTTCCATGATGTCGATGGCCATCAATAGTCAACAGTTGTGAATAACAATATAGCCAAATGCAAATCAAAGGGAGATGTAAACCAAACACCAGAGGGCACAGGGATCGACTCTTGAAAGTTCTCTAGTTCTTAGCATCCTGGGAAAATTAAAATGATTTTGAAGGAGCCATCTTTCTCCTACTATCGATAAGAGACAAGGCACATCTGTCTCCTTTATGTCTCCTCTTCCTGTGTGTCACTTCAACAGGCAAATATTGGGGCATTCACTCTGGGCTCAGCCAATGAGAATGGTGGAAATATCAGATATTGGCATTTCTAGTCTCAAAGAATCTACAGATCCTGGGGCATGCGTATCCTCCTTAATCGGTGTTTACTGAGTATGTGACAGTGTTTGGGCACTGTGTTTGGTGCCGAAAAAAGTAATGTAAGATCTCTTTTTTTCACATAGGTCATAACTTTAAGATATTGTATATATTTAAAATAAAATGATAAAGAATGTTTATGTATATTAAGCGACCCCCATTTGCTGGGCTCTATGGTATTGACAATTGCAGCTGTAAATGTTATTTGGCCTCGGCCTTTAAATAATGCCAATTTTATGTTATTTATTCTTAGGAGACCACTTGGAAAAATTGAAATCATTACAGTAGAATGTAACTGTCTCTTTTAAGACTTTTATTATTTTCTAAAATATACAAAGTGTTTTTAGACAGTAGATGAGTTCATAATTACAGATAGCAAGTGGATTTTTAAAAATCATTATTGTATAATCCCACCATTTGGAGATAATTACATTAACATTTTGGTAAGATTCTTCTAAAGTCCTTTCTATCTATAATACCATAGTTTCCCAGACAACTAGCTGACCTACCACCTTGGGGAAAGAGTCTAAGTCATCTGGTCCACTGTATATCTGGTCAGTGAGAGACAGAGAGAGAGACAGAGAGAGACAGAGCGAGAGAGACAGACAGACAGACAGACCAGGCAACTAGAGTCCCTTGGGTTCAGAGACTAAATCTATATGCCTCAAAATTATAATAAGAATGCTCTGGGCCTAATCGTATATCCAAGGTATCTTTCCAAATCTATGCCATCACTTTTAATGGCCACACGGCATTCTGTTCATTGTAGCTACTAGATTTCATTTAGTCAATTCCATATTACTGAATGTACTACATACAATACTCAAAATATATAATCATCAACATCCAGCTCAGTGCTCAGTGCTCACGTTCCAAACTGTTTGGTTTAGATTTCTGTAGATCTGTGTGGGTTTCTAATACAGGTTAAACCTCAGTTCTTCAAACTCTGAGCTAGAGTTTGCAAACTGATGACCCAAAGATGTTTTTTGTTCGGCCCAGATGATATTTCAAATTTCACCCAAGCATCCAAATTTCTTCTTCCTTATGACAGAAGAACTCTTGCAACTCAAAGCCCACAGTCCCAAATAACAACTGACTGCGTATGAGTTTCGGTGACCCTTTCAGTCTCTTAAATGCTCTTCTCCCTGTAGCTTCATATGTAGTCTGTTGGCTCATTTAAATCTCCTGACTGCCCCTTCCCCACCAGGCGTTTCATCATGTGACTTTTTGCTGGTTCTCATGGATTTCGGTCATTTAATGACTCCCACATTAAGTCAGCTTCTTAACACTGGACTCTGAGCCAAAATATGTGGTCCCAACTCTAAATGTACCAGATACGTGACTTGACACAATTGAGTCTCTTTGAGACTGAATTTTTTCTTCTGGTGCCATCACACAGTTAGGCTCACATGCATGGTACTTGTGACCATCAAATGCGATAAATCATACTGAACACTAAAAACTCCCTAACAGGGCCGGGCTCAGTGTCTCAGCCTGTAATCCCAGCACTTTGGGAGGGCAAGATGAGTCGACTGCCTGAGCCCGCGGGTTCGAGACCATCCCAGGCAACTTGACAAGACCTCATCTCTACAATAAATCAAAAATTAGGCGGGCATGGTAGCATGCCCCTGTAATTCTCACTACTTGGAAGGCTGAGGTGGAAGAATCGCCAGAGCCCAGCAGGTTGATACTGGGGTAGCCGTGAGTGTGCCACCGCACTCAAGCCTGGACAACAGTGAGATTCCAACTCAAAAAAAAACCCACAAAAAAAACTCCCTAACAAATGCGTGACATACTCATTCACTCACAGGAGAAGCTTCCTGCTCAGCTAATATGCACAGTTCTATATGAGGCTCATGGCAACAATAAAAACAACTAAAACCCTCACTGATTTTGCAGTATCTATGTCACCATCATTGTCTGGCCGTTTGCCAAAAAACATTTCCTTTTATTGGTGGCACAGAGCTAGACTACATCTCCCAGCCGCCCTTGCGGTAGAGGTGGCCCTGGAACTGAGACCCCTTGATGGAGTGAGGAAAGTGATTCCAAGACTTCCAGCTTGTTTCAACAAACTTTCCACCACCCTTCCTGCTCCCTCCTTTTCCTTCTCTTGAAGCAGGCCTTTTGGTAGCCATGGAAACCATATGCTTAAGACAATGGAAGTAACATTTGAAGGAGCCTGGGTTTTCAAATCTTTACTTGTTAAAAAGCTATCTAGAAACAACACTTATGTGGATTTGACATGAGTTGAAAAGAACTTCCACTTGTGCACAAGCCATTATGAATGGGGGGTTTGCTTGTTCATACGGCAGCTAGTGTTACTTAACTAAGAATTTGTAATATCTAAAAGAACGTCAAGTTGAAAAGCTTCCTGGATTTAGCTTAGTGTCTTTTTTTTTTAGTTAAAATTAGTAAAGAAAATTAGCAAATGTCAGTTTCAAGCCAATTAAGAATAGTTGTGGAAACGGACTGATTATGAAATACTTCCTGGGAGACACATCATCTCTCTCACAGAGTTCGCCGAAAAGCAATTAATTTTTATTTTAAGAAAAACACGAGAGAGATTTTCTGTACAAAGCAATGAAATCAAGAAATAAATTTGTCTATAAAGTGATGGAACATAAGTACACTTAAATATATAGCAGAGAACATCTAATTATACATCGTATCATTAAATACATTATAATAGCATGGCAATTGGTGCACAAAATGTAACTCTGTGTAGCCCCATTTTTCTAAAGCACACTCACACTAATGCCATTGCCTAATAATGTCTTATAATTTTATTTTTGCTGCTCACCTCATTAGAGGTTCTGTTTTCTCTGCTGTCCAAAGGAAATATATAGTATAGAGTCAGTCAAAAGTTGACTCTGGCCTCTTCCTGGTTGACTGCTGCCCTTTCACCCGATGACAGACCTTCTTCTTCTCCTTTTTGTTGTATTTGGGGGGTGTTTTCTCCTCTACATGCTTTGGATTCATGGAAGACTGCTCTACCCCACACAGGCCTATTCGTGAACACAGCTTGGACAGCTGGAGTTTTCTGTACTCTAAGAATCAAGGAGGATGAAGGAAGGAAGGGGACAGGATCCAAGCCAGAGACAGATGCAGACCTAGAATTTTTGCTGGACTAGCTGTTAAATAACTGTCTCCCTCTTTCCAAAACTACTATCTTGACGACAGGCCCAAGTCACTGCATGGCACCTCATGAGAAACTCTGAGCCCAGAGATGGAGAAGCCATGCCCTCATCAACCCACTTGTGCCCTTGTATCCAGCCGTATCTGAAGCTAAGTATGCTCATACACTTTACAGGTTCTTGAGCCAATAAATATTCTCTCTCTCTCTCTCTCTCTCAATTTTGTCTGAGTTGAGACTCTGTAACTAACAACCAAGAATCAAATTCATCCAACAGTTATAACAGAAAAATATTTTCTTACAGCTTCCATTATTGAGTCTATTCTTAATAGGCATCACCCGTGGTTATTAATAAAACCTACTTTAATGTCTAAACCAGTACTGAGGGTGATATTAGTTCACGTTGATTAGGTACTTGCTGTATGCTGGGCATTGTTCTAAGTGATTTACATTTAGTTAGGAATAGTAATACACAGACATTGTAAGAAAATTCAAGCCATGTAAATTGGTGTAGCATTAAAAGTAAGTCTCTCCACCATCCCAGACCTCATTTTCTTGTTTTCTTCCTCAGAATCAGAACCATAACCAGTTATTCTGTATTCTTGAAAAATAGACAAATAAATATGCATTACAATTTGCAACTACATGTATGTGTGTACTCCTTCTCAACACAAACAATACCTACTATCAATAATCAACTGGTCATCATGTGCTAAACACAGTATGGTACACATTGGCCGGGCGTGGTGGCTCAGCCTGTAATCCCAGCACTTTGGGAGTCCGAGGAGAGAGGACTGCCTGAGCCTGGGGGTTCGAGACCTGCCTGGGCAACTTGGTGAGACCTCACCTCTACAATAAAAGTAAGTCTCAAAAATAAATCACAATAAATCACAAAAATTAGCCGGGTGAGGTGGTGTGCACCTGTAGTTTCAGCTACTTGGAAGGTTGAGGCAGAAGGATCGCCTAAGCCCAGCAGGTCAAGGCTGCGGTAGTCATAAGTATGCCACTGCACTCCAGTCTGGGCGACAGAGTGAGACTCCAAGTCAAAAAATTAAAAAAAAAAAAATAGTACAGTACACCTGTTATCCTCACAGATTCCTCTCTCACAAGGCAAGTAATTCTAGGAGAAATCCAGGGCTGAGACACTGATTAATCTGGGAAGCATACCAGGCTGCCAGCCTTCAGAGCATGCATCCTTCACAACCACCCTGCTCTGTTGACATGTTAGGGGATCGATGAATAACGTCTCAGTTCTTCACCTGGGATCACAAGAAAGAAAGAAAATGATCAGAGAGTTGGAGCTTAAAATGTGCTGTGTGTTAGGTAGGGGTCCTGTTAAAAAGTGGGCAAAAGATATGATAGACACTTCTCAAAAGAAGATATATGGACAGTCAACAAACACATGGAGAAGTGCTCAGTCTCATTAATCATCAGAGAAATGCAAATCAAAATCACATTGAGATACCACCACCTTACCCCTGTAAGAATGGCCATCATTAATAAAACAAACAACAACAGATGCTGGCGAGGATGTGGAGGAAAAGGACCGTTTCTACACTGCTGGCGGGAATGCAAACTAGTACAACCTCTTTGGAAGACAGTGTGGTGATTTCTGAGAGAACTAGAAATTGACGTTCCATATGACCCAGCAATCCCCCTATTGGGAACATACCTGGAGAAACTCAAGTTATTATACCAAAAAGATAACTGCACACACGTTTGTTGCAGCTCTATTCACAATAGTAAAAACATGGAACCAACCATGCTGCCCATCAAAGCTGGACTGGATTTTAAAAAAGGGGTACATATACACAATGGAATATTATGCAGCCATAAAGAAGGACAAACATATGGACTTTGCAGCAACTTTGATGGATTTAGAGTCTCTCATACTCAGTGATCTATCACAGAAACAAAGAACTGAGGGTCACATGTTCCCACTCATAAGCGGACCTTGAACAATTATCATAATACTGTAAGAAAGGGATTGGCAATAGCGGGAAACTGCCGGGCAGGGGGATGGGGGGTGGGATTGGCAGTTGAGGGAAACTGCCAGGGGAGAGAAGGGTATACCTACATCAGCAAGGGGACCTGCATAATGAACATTTGTATACCTAACCCTGAATTGCACCCCACATCTTTAAAATAAAAAAATTTTTTTTAATGTGCTGTGTGGTGATAAGGGCTGGGTTGCAGGATGTGACTTAGGCATATTATCAGTGAGCATTCCCCACTCTCCCTACTGTGTCCTTTTTCACCATCCAGTCAGGAGTTTGGTGTTTCCACCTGATGAAAAGTTAGCATCAAGAAATACATGTTCATCCAACATTCCTGCCTCGCACTCCTGGGGGGTGGAGAGAGAAATTAAGAGATAAATCTCCATGGTTCAGGCATTTAACTAGAAACATAGGCCAGTGGATATCAACTGCCAAGCACGTAAGAGAACAGAGTGTTTCTCTGGTACCTCTGTCTGGAACACGAGGGATAAGCTTTCTGGGTTTCCTTAGCACAATCCATATTTAGTTGACGGGGAATTAGGGATCAGAGGAGTTAAGAGATATGCCTAAGGTCAACTGGCGGGATCACAAATTCTCTGGCTCCAAAATGTGCTTGTTCCCCTGCAATGAGCTTCCTCCCAGAAACACAACGCATGGAAAACCAGGGGCCCCTGCAGGCACACCTTTTATTTCTGACATAACTCATGCATCTAATTTTCTCAGCATTACAAGCATATGCCTGCCATGTTGATGGGATATGGAAATTATTTTAACATTTGCATATTAAGAAATGTACAAAGCAGTATAAATCGGCTTACATATAATAGATTTTTCAGCTTTGATCATTGGCATTGCCCCAATTTCTATTCCTGTGCCTCTGCTGGTCTTTGATACTACTCTACAATAATTACCACATTCTTTAAAAAATAAAAAAGGGTGGGACATGGCATGTCCTTCCTCTGAAAGCTCCCATATCTTCCTATCCCAGAATAAAAGCAGATGCCCTCATCCTGGTCTCTGAGTCCCCACTTGGCCCTTCCTGCCTATAATGCTCTGTCCTCTTCCCCTGCTTTTCTCTCAGATGCAATCATCCTGGCTTCTTCGTAGTCCTCAAACACTCCAGATGTATCTGCTGCACTGAGAAGTGAATGCCCAGTGCCTAGGACAGAGCCTGGCACATGGTATGTGCTTAGCAAGTAACAGCCAAATAAACGGGCATGTGCAGAGGGAGTTTTCTGGGCAGAGCAGTGGGCAGGCACAGAGGCCTGGGTTTGGAGGAGCCTGGAGAATTAGAGACCACGAGGGGATCTCAATGCCAGAAACATTGGCTGCCTGATGGGGAGAGAAAGAAAGGAAGTCAGCAGAAAAGGGACAATACAGGCTGGGTACAGTGGCTCACACCTGTAATCCCAACACTTTCAGAGGCCGAGGTGGGAGGATTGCTTGAGCCTAGGAGTTCGAAACCAGCCTGGGCAACACAGCAAGACTTCGTCTCTACAAAAAAAAGTAAAAATTAGCTGGGTATGGTGGCATGTGCCTGTAGTCCCAGCTACTCAGGAGGCTGGGGTGGGAGGATTGCCTGAGCCCAGGAGTCTGAGGTTGTAGTAAGTAGGGATTGTGCCACTCCACTCCAGCCTGGGTGACAGTGAAACCCTGTCTAAAAAAAAAAAAAAAAAAAAAAGATAATACACAAGTTTGCATCATCCAGTCAGATTCACACAAATAAGAGATTAGGGCCAAGGTCAAGCCTTACGAATAATTTCAAGGACACAAATGATCAAGGTGAAGCTTCAGGGCTGTCAGCCAGTGGTTCATGACCTTCCTCCTCACTTTTCACACACCTGGGCCAGGTCAATACTTGAGACCTCCTGGTGGTGTCTACAGTGATGTCACTTAGACAGAAGATGGCAGCTGGTCATCAAGGTTCTCTGTTTTATACTCAGAAAGTGACATAGCTGAGGATGTGATTTTCCCAGGAGCCATGTCCCCTAAGTCCACACATTCCAGGTTTGTTTGCTGTCACTGTCTTAGGCAACCAAGTACAGCCCACTATAAGCATGACCAAGACAAGAACACTCCTGCCAGGAAATGCCAAGAGGAGACATGAGTGAGGTGACAGGCAGTGGGATGCACACACCTGCCGTCCTCCTTTCCTGAGCTGTCCCTGCCATATCCCTCAAGCCATTAGAGAGAATGGACTGCGGGCGATCCTTTCCCTCACACACCTAAAAGTGACGGACAGCTCTGAGGGCTTTGAGGGGAATGACATGGCTTGATGTGTTCTGTGGAGATGCCTCTGTCAGAGGAGGCACTGAATCCAGCTCCGAGAGGTGAGGTCCTTAGAGGTCTCGGATGTGGCCCATCTGGCCTGAGGATTCAAACAACAGCGTTGTGAACAGATGCCTGTCAAGGTGATTACAAAGCAATTGGGAGCTTCATTTTTTTCAAATTCATTACAAAATAAAATAAGTAGCAAAATCAGTAAGGAAAGGGGCTCAGAAATTCAATACGCACACAAAGACAACAATGTACACACTTTTGTTTGCAGTGGGAAGAGATTTGTCTGGAAGCTCTACTAGTGGAGATATTAAATTGTTTCATTCACTAGATTATCTCTCACATTTAGTATAGTACCTAATATACTATGCACACAATTAATATTTTCTTGAGTGAATTTATTGAGGGAATAACTATAAAATTTTTAAAGAGCACACAATGCTATTTAAGAAAGAGCTGATATTTTTATAAGTATTCATAAGATGGGTGGCAGAGATGAGACTATGCACTCAAAAAAATTACTAAGCCCTTTTATGGGGAATCTTGAAAATCCGGTGAGCTGCCCTGGGACTGGTTTTAGAGAGCAATGGGAAAACATATATATATGTGTTCATGTTAAGTTGAGATTCTGTAACTAACAACCAAATAATCCAAATTAATCCAACAGTTAATGGAAACATCTTTTCTTCTAGCTACTATTATTGAATCTATTCTATGATAGGCATCACCATGGCTATTAATAAAACCTACTTTAATGTCGAAACCAGCATTGAGGGTGCTATTAGCTCACGTTGATTGGGTATATATATATACCCAATCAGTGTCACTGATGATGGCAAGGCTGGCTTGTTGAAGAAAGAAAATTGTGCCTGACTCAGCTTGGACCCCTTGATGTTTGAAGTGTAAGGGCTTAAGAAGATCATGAAAGAGGAAATTGTAACAGTCAACATGGGAAGTGATTCAGGCATGAATAATGATCAAGGTGGGGGATGAATTTTGGAAATGTTCCAAAGATGGTAACAGGCAAATTGACATCCAGAGATGTGCGTGTGGGTGGGAAGAGAAATCTGCATCTCAGTAGTAACAATATTATTATATTTCCTCACTGCATCTTACAGTTTAAAAAAATGTAATGAACCACCAGGAGAGGGAAAAAAAATCTGAAAGGTTGGAACTGCTTTCTCAGAGTGAACACTACCAATTGGCCAAAGCTGAAGGGTATAAACTACTGAAAATCAGTAGTGTTGACTATTTTATCTTGGCCTCCCTTCATGGAGATTCACTCTCCGTGCTCTTTTGTACCCAGGAGTTGACCCACGTGGACTGCACCAGTGAGTCAGCATGTAGATTGTCCAGATCAAACTGCCTGGGCCTTCAGTCCCTACCACTCCACTGGATCTTCCAGGACCGCCAGTTCCCATCACCCCAGTGGGTCTTCTGGACCTCCAGTTCCCATCACCCCAGTGGGTCTTCCTGGGCCTCCAGTGTCCATCACAACACAACCTTGAGTCTGCCTGGACCTCCAGTTTCCAGCTAAATTCTGCCAGTAGAAGTTCCTGGCAGGAGAACAGGGGCCAGATAGGCTCGAGTTTCATCCCCACTCCTCTGCTTTGTCCAGTATTGCTGATGGTGCCCTTATTCCTTTAAAACTCCATCCTGGGATAAGGGGCCCTCCTCCAGGACTTCTCCTTCTACTGGGTCCGGTAACCCTCTTGCTTGCTTTGTCTGTTTAGGCCTAGGGGTTGCAGTGACCTCTATTCTTTCTGGTCTCCTGGTGCATTGGTACGATTTCTTTCTCTCTTAACCTCTCTAAGTTCTCTTCACTGATGTCACATCTGAACTGGAAACAGCAAATGTCCATCTATGGTTGGAGCGCAAAGACCACTTGTCCCCTAGCTTTTGGAGAGCTTATTAAGGGATTCCTGTTACTTGGATTTTTTAATTCTTCTTTAGCCAGAGTACTGACACATTTTCCAGCCTTGGCTGCTTTTCCCCTTTGAGCAGTGAAAATTAGATAGAAAAAATATATATCACACTGACACAATTCCCCCCAGGCTCACATTTTCGCAAGAACCCAGATAGTACACTGAACATAGAAGGCTCGAGAATGAAACATTTTCAATGACTTCTCAGCAGGATAGGTATCTGTAAGAACTGTCAGAATGAGTTCCTGCAGGGTGTGTTCTAAGCTCCAAGATGAGACCTGCCTGTCCAAAATCTTGATGAAAGAAACAACGCTAATTGTAATTTTCCACATCTTTCTCTTTCTTAGAACTCTACTGGTTGATTTGAGTCAGAACACAGAATTTTGGTTATATGCATATAGTTCAAATACACTTTGGGGAAAATAAAATATTCTGCTTGGTTTAGGTCAACATATCCATCAAGAGCCATCTGTGTGTTTATATCAGTTCAGTTTCTTGGGTTGCAAGTAAGACAATTCTATTCAATGCTCAAGAAGAAAGCAGTCTATCATGAGAATCTAGACCCTCCCTGTGGCATCTCCAAGAAGGACTGAAATTAGGAGCTCTGAACGGCTGCAAGGCCTCTTTTTTTCTCATCTCTGCTTCACCCAGTGAATCATTTCACTTCCCTCTATTTTTCTACCAGCTTCTCCTGTGACTCCACCTTAGAATAACATGCCTGCCAAATATAGTAAAGTGCCAACATGCCTTCATTCCTTCAAAAATATGTATGGACTGCCTATCATATGCTTGTGATTATTCTAGGAGCTGAAACCAGCACAGGAAGAGTAAAAGGAAAATGACACCATTATTGCTTTCATGAGCTTCATCTTCCAGTGGAAGAGACAGTCAGTACTAAAAAAAAAAATAGTATGATATATGGTATATTTAATATAACTATCATATAATAAGTTTTATATATATATGTATATATATAATAAAACTGCATAGTAGAATGATGAAGGTTCAGATGGCCTTGCATTTGTGAAGCCCAAATCCCTGGAGAGAGGTGATGGGTGGCCTTGATCAGAACAGAAACTTACTGTTCCAGGGGAGTGAACAGGATAGGATCAAGTAATCTGTGAACAGAATGAAGGGTATGCATGTGAGACTAAGTACACTTCAAATATTCTGAGTGTTTCAAAGTAGAAATATGATGTTCCCCCAGTTGATTCTAGCAGTGAGATAGATGATGAGTACACAGGCAAGATAAGAGGGACCCAGTTTTTACCTGTCTGCAACCACAAGGACACACACGACACACACACTGAGTACACAGATTGAGTGTAGTCCCCGGAAAAGATTCACTTCCAAGGTCCTAGCAATGGGCTCCTCCCCATGCTGGTGACAGCACAAATAAAACATGGTGAAACCAATGAATACTGACCAGGTGTTATATGATGCCGAAGTCGTGGTTTGGGAAACTCCACTTAGGGAAATCCTTAGGATACATATGAGGAGGGAATTTGAGTAGAAAACATAGAGTAAGACCATGTGGAGAAGAGTCATTGGACAATTGTCCCATGGAATACTACACAGACATAAAAAAGAACGAAATCATGTCCTCTGCAGCAACACAGAGGCAGCTGGAGGCCATTATTCTAAGCAAATTAACACAGAAACAGAAAATCAAGTACCACATGTTCTCACTTATAACTGGAGGCTAGACACAGGCCATAGGATGAGGGCAACAGACACTGGGGACTCCTAAAGAGGAGAGGAAGGAAGGGGAAGCAGGTTGACAAACTACCCACTGGGCACCATGTTCACCACCTGGGTGACGGGCTCAGTAGAAGCCCAAACCTCAGCGTAGTACAGTAGACTCATGGCACAAAACCATGCATGGGCCTGCTGAATCTAAAATTTAAAAAGAAAAATTTTTTTAAAGAGCTGTCTTGGCTATGAGGATGTCGCTTGATGTTCCTCCTTCAGCCACCCTATGACAGGAGCCAGGAGGTAATTCACATGACCGCAACTGTCCCCCTTGCCTCAAGCATGGCTCAGAGGTCCTCCTGGCCTGCAGAAAATGGCTCAGTCTGTTCATGCTTTCATAAGCTGCCTAGAGTGCTAGCGACTGTGCACTTCTTAGTTGCTCTTTCTGCACCCTTGGCTGCTACCACAGAGGGTAAAACCTGCCCAAAGGGATCTCGGTAGGGTATGAACATTCTTAGACAGAACGTGATAGTTAAGTGCCGGCTCAACCTTTGATGAACAAAACACGCTATTAGGTACATATGAACTCCACCTCAGCCACAATGACCCACTTTTCTTCCTTCCCCTGTCCCTAATAGACAAAGAGAAGTCCTACCACAGGCCACCAGGAAAGTGACTAATTACTCCAGGGCTGGATGCCTCTCTGATGAAACAAACTAGGCATTCAGCTCCTGAACAGCCAAAATGACCCGAAAGCTTAATTGTATTTGTGTTATTATGCATTTCATTTCCTGCACTGATGACCCCAGTCCTTTGTAGGTACTTGGTAAAACATCCCGTGGCACAGTAATAAGCTTTTTATGATGAATTCCAATGAATGACAAGAAAACTGCGCAGGTAGAATGAGCTTAGTTTCAAAATACTGTAATTTCAATGATAATAGTGTTTGCTTCTTTCCTGTTCTCTCTTTAGTCTTCCTTGTAAATGAGGATATAGTTTGAGCACCATTTGTCTACAATACCATACATAAAGAATAGAATGCAGAAATCATGACATCAAGGCAAAATTAAATTTCCAGTCTATAGGAAAAGGTGCAAAATGAAATAAAGCTTTCAGGATTAAGGGGAAATTCATATTTAGAATGACAGCCAAAGTGAAAAGCATTTCACAGAGATTGACAGACTCAAGATCCATCTTCTCCGATTAGTAAAAAAGAGGCCGGAAGGGAGTAATGGAAGTTTACTTAGACAATCCTAAAATACAATCTCATGTCTCATGATTTCTGAGGCTGCTAAGAAAAGTAGCTTGGGGAGCCACCCTGCAATTTCTTTTGGAAAAAAAAAAATCTGATGCTATCAGATAGATGTACTCATTTCTCATTTTAAAACTTTCTAAAACTTCCAGATTTCCAGAATATCCTCAAAGGCATACATGGAAAAGAAAAATCATAAAAAGTTAGCAGCAGATTCTAAATTCAACAAGGGCTAACACCTGGATGGGGGTTTGTGATTATCATTACCTTGGATGCCATGAGAACTGGCTTCTAAAATTCTAGACTCAGGGCAAAATCCTCAATAAGTTACACATTCAATACCTCTGTCTGTGAACTGCGCATCTTAGATCTTAAAATCCCTACTCCCAATTTCTGTGATTTTCTTAATCCAAGTGACACTGGGACCATCAATGAGAGTGGGGGTCAACCATTAGATAATGGCCTCTCCCCTAGGCACAACATGTAAAATCACAGAATAACAAACATAAAGGTATTTCCCACTTGAAGTCACAGATCGAGCGAAGAGATCCTCAGAGTGAAGAGATCCTCAGGGGTCCCCTCCTAAAGACACAGAGCTCCCCAGGTGTAAGCAATACTCAACTTCAAGGCCTAAGAAACTGAAACTCTACTCATTTCATGATTGCAGATCAATGCTTTTGCTAGTGGCTATAACCAGAAACTGTGACATGGATCATAAAATAAAACTTGAAAGTGTCATGCTAATTATCTAGCATGTAGTCAGAGCTATAACCTGTATAAAACAAGTATAAAATGGCAGAAACCGTGTTTCAACTAGTTTAAGCAAATAGATATTATTGACTCAAGTGTATGAATGCAGTAGGGGAAAATACTGACTTCAGGCATAGTGGGATCCAGGTGTTCAAACATGGCCACAAGGATTCCTGATCTCTCCTTCAACTGGTTTTCTTTCTTCTGTGAGTGCTACTCTTTGATAGACTATGCCACATTAACCTATAGCAACTCACTCTGCCACCCAGGCTGGAGTACAGTGACACAATCACAGCTCACTGCAACCTCAACCTCCTGGGCTCAGGCGATTCTTTCACCTCAGCCTCCTGAGTAGCTGGGACTACAAGCATGCACCATCACATCTGGCTATTTTTTTTAAAACAAAAATTTAAAAAGGAAGGCTTACTTCCTGTAAAAGTGTTGGCATTGATATTCATTGGACCTACATATATTACTCACTCATTTACAGATCAATACACATGGCCAGGGGGATTATAGTCAGTCTTCAACCATGTCACACCTTCCCTCAGAGTCAGACAATGTGGTTAGCTCCACCCTAAGCAAACAAACTGAGAACTGGGGAGAGCTTGTTCCCAAGTCTGTTAGTCTGTCTTTTGCCAATAGAAGACAACGTGAGGGCAGGGACCTTGCCTGTCTGTCTAGACAAGGTTCCTGCAATACTGTATATCACATAATAGGTGCCCAATAAATATCTAAAGAGTGAATGAAAAGGGAAGGAGTGATGGTCATTCAAAAGTAACAGAAGTTCAGTACTGCACAGAATTTACTTTATAACTTCTTAGGAAGTAGGAAGTATCTGGTTGCCATCAACAAATGTACTTCCTTCCAGACAATGGAAGCTAAGTCAAAGTGATTTTATATTATTTGCTATTTTCCAGTTTCCTTTTAATATTTGTATGTCACATGTAAAGAGTCTATAGAAGGAAACTAATGAATCCACAGCTTATATAGGCAGATAAAATTCCAAAGAAGCAAATGAAATATAAATAGAAGTATTCTTGGAGTGGACAGGAAGGACAAGGTCTTTTTATCTTTGTTTAGGGAGTTGGGGGCTGGGGACTCCCAGAAAAGGGGCTATTTAAACTGGGAAGGACAATCCAGGCAAAGAAAGAAACATATATAAATGCACAGATGCTTTATAATTATTATTAATATTTTACTTTATTTTATGATAAAGGTGTGGGATATAAGTCAGGATTCGGTATATCATGCATTTACAGGTAAAGTTTGGCCCTCCAACTGGTCCTCACTTCCCCTGTTTAGGGCCAATTAGCCATTGTGTTGTTAAAACAATCTTAAATATTTTATTCACACATTTTAAATCTAGAATTAGTTTTTTTTAAATTATTTTGAGTTGGAGTCTCACTCCGTCGCCCAGGCTGGAGTGCCAACTCAGCGTCGACCTGCTGGGTTCCGGCAGTCCTTCTACCTCAGCCCTTCCAAGTAGCTGGAACTACAGGCATGCGCTACCATGCCCAGCTAATTTTTGATTTATTGTAGAGACGAGGTCGCGCTAAGTTGCCCAGGCTGGTCTTGAGCTCGTGCTCAGGCAATCCACTCACCTCGGCCTCCCAAAGTGCTGAGATTACAGGCCGAGCCACCGAGCCTGGCCTAGAATTAGTCATTTTATAGACTGCATTTAGAGCACCATAACTTAGTTCCCACAGGTCAACCATCCCCTGAATGATATCCACAATCATCTATATGTGAGTTGGGGTCTCACTCTGTCACCTAGGCTGGAGTGCAGTGGCACAATCATGGCTCACCACAGCCTCGACCTCCTGGGCTCAGGGGATCCTTTCATCTCAGCCTCCTGAGTGGTTGGGACTACAGGCATGCGCCACCACATCTGGCTATATATATTTTTTAATTTTTTGTAGAGATGAGGTCTTGCTATGTTGCCCAGGCTGGTCTTGAACTCCTGGACTCAAGCAATCCTCCTGCCACAGCCTTCCAAACTTCTAGGATTAAAGGCATGAGTCACTGTGCCTGACCAAAGTTAACTTTTTATCTATTCAGTTAGTCATAACAATATCATGGAGAGAGTTGAAATGCAGCTAAAGAGGGATGGAAGACAGGCAAAAAGACTGATGCAAAGTTTCCTGAATAATTCTTCTCTCTATAGTTACATCTGAGAGTCTAATCATTGCTTCTTCTTTTCTTTCAGTTCTGAAGCATTATTCTCCAGATTCTCCTCCTCCTCCTTGGCTTCCTTGTATCACCATCATCATCTTTATTATCACCATCATCATCACCATCATAGCCATTATCACCATCATGGTAACCATCATCATTCTCATCACCTTTATCATCATTATCATAACCATCATCACACTCATTATCACCATCATCATCACCATCATCACCACCATCACCCTCATCACCACCATCATCATTACCATCACTTTTATCATCATTATAACCATCATCATCCTCATTATCACCATAGTCATCCATCATAATCATTGTCATCATCTTAACCATCATCACTATCATCGTCCTCATCACCACCATCATAACCATCATCACTATCATCATCATCCTCATCACCACCATCATCATTACCATCACTTTTATCATCGTTATAACCATCATCCTTATTATCACCATCATCCTCCATCATCATAACCATCATAGCCATTATTACCATCATGATAACCATCATCATTATCATCATCTTTATCATCATCATCATAACCATCATCATCCTCATTATCACCATTGTCATCCATCATTATCATCATCTTAACCATCATCACTATCATTATCTCCCTCACCACCATCATCCTAACCATCATCGTCATCTTCATCATCCTAACCATCATCATCCTCATTATCACCATTGTCATCCAACATCATCACCATCATCAATATCATCATCATCATGATTCTTCAGCTGATTATTCTCTTATGTCTTTCGGAAGTTCCAAAGTTTCCATACCTCCTACAAATTCATCTGCATGTCCATTGACTTCCATGTCAACCACTGCACCATTGTATAGTTTTTCCTCCCTGGCTCTTCCACAGATTCCATCTGGTCTACTGTCCACTCAGCACACTGTTCTTATGTGTACTCAAGAATACAAGTCCAATGACAGACTTGTGACAAACGAATTTATCCTATCATTTGAGAGGATGGGGCTGGGAGTGGAACCTCCCAGTGGATTTGGGAACAGCAAGCAGTTATGGTGGAATCTATGGGAACAGATAAGTAGAATCTAGAATGGGAAGGGTTATCGATATTGTGCCAAAGAGTTTAATTTATATTATAAAATGCTATTTTCAATAGTACATTGGAACCATAATGATTTGGACACTTTTTAAAGTGTCAACATGAAGGAAATACTTGATTTTGTTTGTTTGTTTGTTTGACTTGGAGTCTCATTCCATTGCCCAGGCTAGAGTGCAGTGGCACACTTACGGCCACCCCAGCGTCAACTTGCTAGGCTCTGATGATCCTTCCACCTCAACCCTTCCAAGTAGCCTGAACTCCAGGTGCATGCTACCATGCCCGGCTAATTTTTTATTTATTGTAGAGATGAGGTCTTGCCAAGTTGCCCGGGCTGGTCTCGAACCTGTGGGCTCAGGCAATCCACTTCCCTCGGCCTCCCAAAGTGCTTGGATTACAGGCTGAGCCATTGAGCCCAGCTGGAAATAGTTCATTTAAATAGAAATTGAGAATATTTGAGGAGAAAATCAATTTGGTTCAACAGCAACAATTAAACACCAACTAAGTGCTAGCTGAAGCACTGGAGAAATAGAGGCATGAAAGTACAAAGAAAACACACAATGACTATCACTCCTCATTTTAAAAATAATTGCTCTTCTCCTTCCCTTCCTCCTTTCCTTCTCCTCCTTTTCACCCATAGGAAGTACTGCATAAGAGAGAATATTCAAATTCTAGATCTAGGCCCTCCTAGCTAAGTAACCTTGGGAAAGTGACTTTCTTTCCTGAACTTATATTTCATCCCCTGTAAAAAGGAATCAAGAATCTCTGTCTCATAGAATTATTACAAAAATTAAAGGAGATATTGCATATAAAGTGCTTATAAAGGCATATCCCAAAATACAGACACTGAATACACTAAGAGTCTTTAAAAAAAAACCCTCAAAACTACAAGAAATAATTCGGTATTTAAAATGAGAGATGGAGGCTGGGTCTACGGAGGGTGTGTACCAGTGCAAACTGGAATATGATGCCTCGTGCACAGAGCACAGGGCTCCATTCCCACTGACTGTTGTTACAGGCATGACAGACCCAGCATTGCAGATCTTGTCATTTGGCATGAGAAGTCACAGTTCTACATTTGGATGTGAAATTTCCCAATTCTCAAACACAGTGTGGAGGACCTAACATGCATCTGCAGACTTGGTCTGGCCTGCAGCTCACCACATTGCAGTCCTTGATTACACACATTATTTATTGAACCTGCCACTTTGAGCAATTGAGCCAATTGAATGATGCAGCATGCCTATTTGCTGTACAGATATGTCTAAAGCTATGCCAGCCGAAATTTTCTGAGGCCACTTTTAGAGGGACTTTTCCACTCTTATTCATCTCCAAAGTGACATTCTAAAATCTTGGAAGGTCAGTGAGGCTGTAGTTAAATATTAATATATACATTTTTTAAAAGTTAAATTTATTGAACCGCAATTTACATATGATAAGGGAACCCAAGTTAAGCATACAGTTGGCTGAATTTTGATAAATGTATATAGTTTTGCAAACACAATCATAATCAAGGCATAAAACACACTCACCAACCCACCAAGTTTTTTTGTGCCTCTGTGCATTCAAGTCCCAGCTCTTCCCTGCACAAGGTAACTCCTAACCTACTTTCTGTCACTATTGATTAGATTTGCCATAGAATTTCACATAAATGGAACAGAGCAGTATATAATCATCTGGGTCTGGCTTCTTTCACTCAGTCAAATTTTCCTTGCAATGCATCTATGTTAGGTGCACCAGGACTGTGTTTCTTTTCATCTTTGAGTATTATTCTATTGATGGATATATTGAAATGTGTTCATTGATTAGCCTGATGTTGGACATTTGGGTTATTGTGAATGAAACTACTATGAATACATAAGTATGAGTCTTTTTGTCAGTCTTTAAAAATTTAAAAATCTTTTCAAAATGTACCCCTTCTAGGATGTGTGGTAGTATCTCATGGTAGTTTAAATTGATATGTTTTTGATAACTAATGGTGCTGAGAGGCTTTGCATGTGCTTATTTGCCATCTGTATATCTTATTTTGTGAGTCTTCCTTCAAATATGTTGCCCATTTTTAAAACTGGGTCATTTGTCTTCTATTCTGGATACTAGTCCTTTGTCAGCATTATGATTTACAAATATTTTTTCCTAGGCTGCAAACTCAGTTTTAATATTAGAAACAATAATATTCTGTGGTTTATACTGTTTCCACATCCATTCCCTCATTTTATCCTTAGGAAAAACTTGCCAAAGAGGGAGAAGACATTTTATCCCTTAATGCTTCAGATGAGAAAAGGAAGACTTAGAAGAAAGTGACCTATTCAATGTCGCACAGCTGTTTAATGATAAATATGGAACTAGCAGCTAGATTCACAGTGTTTTTAACCACCCAGAATTCATCTGCTGCATCATCAGTTCTATTAAATAGAACTGTTTGTTGTTCATCTCTGAGGTATCTGCAGCACTTAGGACTGTCTAGCATATAGTAGATACTTAAATTATTGATTAAATTTCTCTCTTTTCATAATAAAGCCGTGGCCTAACAGATAGAAAACTGCCTCTCGCCACACCTCTTTCTGAGTGTCAGTGGCTCTGACTCAGTTCCTGCCTTTTCAGCATGTGACCTGAATCCCAGCCACAGGACTGGCCCAGGGGGAAGCAAGGACAAACGCTGGTGTAATCAGAGTAAATTTCAAGATTGTGGAAGAACCATTGGAGAGAGACTTTATTATGTCTTTTTTACTGAACTTGCCAATGGGATAATCTGATGTTGGAATTGTTGTATCCAATTTATCTTCAAGAGAGTTGAGCCCTGCAGAGAATGCTGCCAGCACAGAGAACAGCCAAGGGACAGAAAGACATTAAGTACTGATGACATCTTTTTTTTTTTTGAGTTGGAGTCTCCCTCTGTCACCCAGACTGGAGTGCAGTGGCCACTGCAGCCTCGACCTGCTGGGCTCCGGAGAGCCTTTCGCCTCAGCCTTCCAAGTAGCTGGAACTACAGGGGCACGCTACCACGCCTGGCTAGTTTTTTTTTTATTTATTGTAGAGATGAGGTCTCACCAAGTTGCCCAGGTGGGTCTCGAACCCGCAGACTCAGGCAATCCACTCACCTCAGCCTCCCAAAGCGCGGGATTACAGGCTGAACCACCGAGCCTGGCTGATGATATATTCTAAGACATAAATCCAGTTGTATTGTGGCATAATAAAACAACAGTAAGTACTTATTAAATTCATGAAGTCTGAAGGTCAAGACTTTGGGAACAGCTTAGTTAGGTCGTTTGGTTCAGGGGTTAGTCTGATGCTGGCCAGGACGACAGTTATCCAAGGACTCAACCGGGGCTGGAGGATCTGCTTCCAAGGAGGCTCACTTGAGTTTCCAGTTGGTTTTGATTGTGACCCAGAGTCCTCAGTCCATCCACATGAGCCTCTTCACTGGCTTTTGCATGTACACCTCTCATGACAGCTGTTGGACTTGTCCCAGAGTGAGTGTTTCAAGAAAACAAAGCAAGGTGAAAACGTAGCTTATGATCCAGCTTCAGAAGTCATGCACCATCATCCTGTTAGGTTCTGTCTGTTAGAGGCAAGTCACTGAGTCTGACCCACATTCAAGATGAGGGTGATTTGACCCACCTCCTGAAGGCAAGAATGTCAGAGACTTTCTAGACATATGTTAAGACCACCACACCACGCATCCTTGAAGGTCTATCTCTTAGTCTGTTTGGGGGTGTTATAAAAGACTGACACTGAGTAATTTATAACAAAAAGAGGTTGATTTAGCTCATGGTTGTGCAGGATGAGAAGTTCAAGGGCATGGCCCTGGCTTATGGCAAGGACTTTTGTGCTGCATCACAACATAGTGGAGAAGGTCAAAAGGAAGCAGACACGTGTGAGGACAGACAAACCTGAGGGGCATTCTGGATTTATAATAACTCACACTCATGGGCACTAATTCACTCCCTCCAAAACCAATCCAGTCTCTTAAGAGTGAGAACTCATTCACTACTGTGAGAACAGCACCCAGGCATCTGTGAAGGATCTGTCCCACGACCCAGACACCACCCACTAGGCCCCATCTTTCAACACCACCACATTGTGGATGAAATTTTAACACGAGTTTTGATGGGGACAAATATGCCATATTCAAACCAAAGCAGTCTACTTCAAGATGGTTTTTCCTTACAAGCCAATAATTCTACCACCTCCACGCCTGTCATCCCGATCAAATCTTTTTCTTTATTTCTTCCTTTCTTCCCTTAAGTAAACGAGCTGAAGCCAGGGTTTCTGTCACTCTCAATAGACAGAGGGGATCCTAACTGAAACAGAAATCAAAAGTATGTCTTCTCACTTTAAATGCAGTGTTCCTCCTGGTACACCGTAGTTGACAAATTATAGTCTGAGTTTGACACGGAAGGGCTAGATTTGTGTGTTGAGCATAGAACACGAGTGATTCTCAAAACATCAATAGTAAGTGCGGCCATCTCTGATCACACTCACCTCAGGAAATTAAATGATTTATACACACACGTGAGCTGCAGGGATATGCAGGACTGTATGCCATTCCTCTTGGCATCCTTGATGCCTCTCCAGGTATAAATTAGATGCCTAGTACGCATTTGCTGAACGGAGAGAACTAAGATAATTTCACAGCTTGAAATGATCATCAACGTTTAAGAGGGCTAGCATTTTATTCTTCTGATACATTATTTTGATTTGTTGGAAGCTGGAGCCTTCAGGAAGGAATGCAACCCACCCACCCCATCCCACCCCACCCTACCAGATTGCAGGACTGTTTCCAAAGGAAAACAAGAGTCCAGTGTAAGACAATATGCTCTATGATTAGTGATGTTCCAGAATGCCTGGTGATGAAAAACAAGGGCTGCCTATAATAGAATTGCTCTTTAGTCATTCAGAGAGATGCATTTAATCAAAGCCCGCTAGTAGCTGCTTTAGAGCACGAGAGACCCTTTTGGAAGAGTATTAACTCTTGCATCTCCCCAGAGCCCTGATTCAGCATGTTTTCAGTCAATGTTTGCTCTACAAGCACCATGTGTATGGTCCTACCCACTTCAGTTTACTTATCTCTTAATCCAGATGCCTACCGACTTTCCCAGTAAGAATCCAGACGGCCGCATCCTTACTCCCCAGCAGTCAGAACGCTGTGTCTTTTGCGATCAGTAGGTTGGTTTTCGGCCCTTCAGGATCCTTTGAACTTATTGCAGAAAAGACCTTTTAAACACATACCTCTCCCCACATATTAGTTACGAATCAAGTGATTATGAATACATGAATAAAAAAAATAAATTCAGGTGCCAGCAATGTGATTAAAATTTGACATTTGAAACCCTTGTGGCTTTACAAAATCTTGGAGTGACTTCTATTACTGAATGTGATCGTGATCCCAGAGCCCAGCACATAATTCCTCAAAATATGGCATTTTGGCAATTGAGAACACTGCAGTGTAAGAAGGTCACTCCGGCCTCCTCCTGCCTTTCTTCCCTGAAGCCTGGTCATAAAGGAATTCTCTGACCTACCTTGCCTGAAAGGAGGTTATGAGACCCTCATTCCAGAGGGGTCCTGCCCTAAATCTGCAGGCCAAGAAGAATCTGAACAAACAGGCCCTGTGGCGCCCCCTTCAGTTTATTACTACCATTAGGGCATACCCCTTCTTGTCTAATCATACTTCTATGCAACTGTCCATTCATTCTTCATCAAACCCAAGCATAAAAGTAGTTTCCCTGGCCTTTGGGTTGTTATTTCTGAAGGCTCCTGCGGCACACAAAACTGTGGTTAAATTAATTTGTCATGCTCTCTCCTTGTTATTCTGTCTTTTGTTACAGCAGTGTCCACCATGAACCTTGTGGCAAGTGAGGAAAAGATATCCCTTTTTCTCCTCTATGATGACATTGACAATGAGATGAGAGCAGTATATAGTGCCTCCACGCACTAACTTCCTCTCAGGACTGCCTGAAGTCAGTGTCATCGTCTGTCCATTTTGAGGGTGGAGAGTGAATCTTAGACTACCCATCTTGGCCAAATGACGCAGCTGATGGTCATAGGGCTAGGCTTGGACCCGGACCACAAGAACCTATGTCACCATTCACATAACCATTCTGCTCTCCTCACTCCAGGGGATCTGGCTCAAGTCTGAAGGTAAGTGTAGCATCATGACCAGGAACTCCAGCTCTGAGCCTGCCACCATCACTCTGGGAGTGACCTAGGAATGTGGGCTTATTGCCTATGGCTGGTGCAACTAATGGCTACACACATAGAGGCTTACGAGAACACAGATGTATTCTCTGACAGTTCCAGAGGGCAGAAGACAAATCAAGGTGCCAGCAGGGCCGGTTTCTTCTGGAGATTCCAGGGGAATCTTGCCTTATCTTGCCTTTTTGTAGAGTTTAGAGGCCACCCACATTCCCTGGCTTCTGGCTTCTTCCTCGAATCCATCAAACCTCTGATTCTATCTCCTGCTTTTTCAGGTCTATCTCCCTCTGTCTCCCTTTACATTGTCATTACCCTGGGCCCATGGGCATATCTCCTCATCTCCAGATCCTTCACTTAATCACATCTACAAAACTTTTTTTTCCCCACGTAAGGTAATATATCTACAGGTTACAGGATTTAAGATATAATCATGTTTAGGGTGAGGATGGGAGTGGGAGGGATTATTCAGCCTACCACAGGGAGTTATGTACATTACCTAAATCTTGCCGGGCCTCAGTTTCATGATCATTAAAATGAGAGTGATATTTTTGCTACCTTTTAGAGTGACAAGAATCAAATTAGCTAAATTTAGAGAAGATATGGGTAAAACATTTAGAAGAAGAACACCTATTTATCTATTAAAAAATGTGAGACATGAGGATTCAAATAACTGATTAAAGGGGTCTAAAGGTATAAGACTTGAATGAAAAGGGGCTTGTCAGAGGCTCCGGTAATGTCTGAAGATAAGGGAGGTGAAGGAGATAAATAAGTCATGACCATCAGGTGGGGACACATTCGCAGCTGCTTTTCCCAAGGGTTTCAGGATGGCAACTGACCACCCCCTGTCCGGGTGGATCAGAGGAGTGTCTTTAAGGGTGTCAAGCGGTTTCATTGTCTGATGTTAAAATAGCACTCAACAATAAATACTAAATGAAATCTCCCTTCCCCATGCAAAATTCAATTCGCATGTCCTCATAAATCCTGCCTGAGGCTTCCGATACAATTTCTTAGGCTCATAACCCCATCACAAGGTCACTTCGAAATTAGTTTGGAGGCAGCTTTCTACGTGGCAGCCATGGTTGAATAAGAAACGGGGAAATTAGGCTTGGCTCCTTTTTGATAAAAGTGATGCTTCAAAAGGGAATCCAGCTTCTCATACCATCCACTGCCCCAGAACTTATTGATTTCCTTCATTTTTTGTATAATTTTTAATATATATTTTATGATTATTGTAACATAGAATAGATCCATTCTAATTTCCCTTGCCAAAAAAAAAAAATAGTAACTGCACATTTCACACGCATTTCAGATATTTCTGTTACCCTAGTCCAAATAGAACTTGGCATTGTGTTCTTAAGTGTCAATGCAAAAATTTTTCAATAAATATAATTGCAGGATCATCAGAATGCAATAATTTTCAAAGAATGCCATTGTTTTCTTCCCAAGAAGCGTAAACAATTTCATCTCCTGCTACCTTGACAGTTTCCCTCACGTTGACCCCAATTTCACACTTGAGGGAAATGTGTACATTTCTCTATGGCAAGTAGGGAAGAACAATAGAAGAATTAAACCCCTGCATAAATCTTTGTAATTAATAAAACAAATGCAGGCTTATTGTAGAAGATGTGGCCAATGTCACCAAATGAAAGGATGCGATGCTAAGATCCATGGAAGCACCGATGTCCTGTGTTGTTTAATGTTGAACTTCTCAAACATGGTCTGTGCCTGGCACAAGGCAGGTTCTCAAAACAAAGAATTCAGGAGAAAATGAATACCACCCACAATCTCACTGTAATTAAAGCTGTGTTATAGTTCCCGTTTAGCCTGTTGACTATATTGTATGTGTGAGTTCATGTAACATGTATATATGTAAATTTGCCACGAACATAATTCGGTTGCTACGCTATACATTTTATTTCATACCTTTTTAACATACTAGTAAGTTAAGAACGTTTTCTCAGGCCAATAAATCTTTCAAAACACCATTTTTTTTTTTGGCTCCGTTACACTTTGCTGTGTAAATATACGAGTCATTTAATAATTCCTCTATTCCTAGTATTTAAGGGATTTTAATTTTTTTCTACCATTAATAACAATGTGAAGACCATGCTCGTGCATAATATTTCTCATTATTTATTTAAGATAAATTCCTAGATGACAGAACCAAAACAGTAAACATTTGAATGAATCTTGGCATATCTTGATATATTGCTTTTCTATATAGGAAGTTCTGTGAAGTTTTTCTGTTGCTTATAATTCTATTCATGTGAAATTTTAATATGACACCTTCCCCAATTGTAGCATAAAGAAGTTTAGGTTTCTATGTGTTAAAGATACTTTGCCCTTTAATTATGTCTCATCCTACTTTAAGAATCCTGAGCTCAGCCGGGCTCAGTGGCTCAGGCTGTAATCCCGCGCATTGGGAGGCTGAGGTGAGTGGATTGCCTGAGCCCGCGGGTTCGAGACCCGCCTGGGCAAGCGAGACCTCATCTCTACAATAAATCAAAAAATTAGCCGGGCGTGTAGCGCGCGCCTGTAGTTCCAGCTACTTGGCTGAGGCGGAAGGATCGCCGGAGCCCAGCAGTTTGAGGCTGCGGTGGCCGGGAGCGGCCACTGCGCTCCAGTCTGGGCAACAGAGTGAGACTCCAACTCAAAAAAAAAAAAAAAAAAGAATCCTTGTTAGAAGGGGTTATCAAGCTGGTTGTGTATGGGGTTCAAATTTAGGGGTCTGTGACCTTGGAAGGGGAAAAAATACACCTTTATTTTTCCTAGCCTGGAAATGAAAAGTAGCATGTCCTGCAATCATGAATCTAGGAAATATCTAGGGTAGTAGTGACGTTTCACCAAAAGAAGCAGCAATGATCTCATGTCATATTGTATTTAAAAGGCTCTCAAAATATATTCTAGCCTCGACACTTATTGAAGTCATAGAAGTTATTAGGCATGCTGCTAGGCTTTGTTTTTAGAGTTGTATTGAGATAGCACATATAATACCATATCACAATTTATAAACTACCTTGAAAAGTACATTTCAATATAACTGCATTCTTCAGTATTCCTATACATTTTATTTTATGAAATCAACATTAGCCTGAGAAAAGATTTACAGATGTCACTGAACTATGGATACAATTCACAGCACCAAAAACAGAGAACTCTTGTTTTAAAGGCAGTGATGGAACAATCAGGAGAAAACACATATTTCCCATGTAAAAAAAAAAAACTTTGCAACCTGTAAAGGGCTCTAGGAATATAACACACATACATACACACCTTTTTGCTGTTTTCTACAGGCCTGTTTTTATAAGCGTGGGCCATGTGTCATCATGGCTGTGCAAGATAGCATTAGGTGATACTTAACTTGATTTCTGGTGCGTATTTAAACAGATTGGACATGAAATAATAGTAGGGCCCCTGTTCTGTTTCCCCACTTTCTTTCTGTGTTCTCACAGGGACTTGACCCCTCTGTGACCTGACTGGGTCCACATTTCTCCCTGAAAGCTCGGAATCACGCTGGGGCATGCAAGGTGCTAAGAACATTCCCAGGCTTAGTTTGTTTAGGTCATTATCCTAAATACCGAGAGATAAAACGTGGTGCTGTTATAAAATGTATAAAACAGCCCTGGCCCTGAGCCAAATTTCTTCAGCAACTACCCCCCCCCCCCCTTATATAACTTCCACAACCTGGACTCCTCATGACAGATACACCTGGGAAGCACCTCTTTCTCACCGTTGTAAGTACCGTCCTTTGTAAGTTTTCCTGATAGATACTTTGGACCAATCATCCTAGCTCAGCGCTTCTCTCAGTGGAATCTCAATCAGCCCCATCTCAAGATGGCTGGAGGTACGACCCTGCTGCTGATTTGGGGGTGATCTCTGTGGTTTTGACTGGACAGAAGGATGAATAGTATTCCTTCTTGTTTTTAATCTTTTGATTCTCTTAAGGAGAAAGCCTCAGCCTGGGGCACGGGTCTCTAATCCTTGTGCAAGACTTGCTAACACAGAAAAAGCAACCCTCAGAGTCAGCTGCAGGCAAAAGTCTCTACCTGGAATCTACACATAATGACTTTTTTCATTGTTTGATTTTGACAGCTAACTTCTGAATTCAAGTGATCCTAGATTTTCTAGGGTGTTTTTGTTGTTGTTAGACAGACTGCATCTTAATCTTAAATAAATTTACTTGCACTGAAAAGCAAAAAAAAAAAAAAAAAAGAATTGAAATGTATGTGAGCGACCCTGCAGATTTGATGGAGATATAGCCAATATTGTGAAAATATTATGCTATGGTCAGAGCTTTGGAAAATCTGGACCAGTCTCAATCATTTTTACTCCGTAACACCTCTACCTTTTTAAATGATTTCAGGTAAAAGAATAATCTATGCACACAACTACGAAGCTGTGCATTTGAGACACATCTCCATTTCTCCATTCTAAATACCACATCCAATCATCTCTCTAGTCAGCGCCTTCAGATTCCTCTGTGGTCTCATGTCTCATCGAGGGCTTCCCACAGGTGTTTTCTGTGCAGATCTGTTATAAAAGGCACCTACTCACCAAACAAATGTTGCATTGGCAGCCAGGAGTAAGAAATCAAAATTGCATTTATCAAGTCTCCCAGGCTGCAGGAGTTGCACCAAGACAATGCTAAGCAGACAAACAAAACCCAGCGACTGAAACTGATGCTGACTGAAGTGAGAGGAAGCCTTCTTCTATCTAGAGGCTCCCTGTTGATTTCGTCTATACATTTCGAAACGGATCCTGATACAATTACGTCGTATGTTGGTGTTCCATTTACAAACAAGACACCCATTTTGCTCTGGAGTATTTTCGAGTTCAGATTAGAGTAAAGAGGTCGCTGAGCTTGCGATGTGAGTTGAACTCAGCCTCAGAGCCTCATTTGTATGGTAGGAAAACGGGATCCTCCTTTAAGACAAAGCTTAAGTGTCTAGAACCACCTGCATGTACTGGTTGAAATCATTTGTTTAAAGAAATAAACCTCTTCAGAATGGCGAGATGAAATACTTTTAATGCTACCTGTGATTAGAATGGCTGGTTTGCGGATCATTTCTCCTACTGCTGATCACAGAGCATTTAAATAGAAGTGTTCCTTGTAGAAAAAGTTTGAAAAATAAAAGAGCAAATTTACATAAAAGATAAAAGAGCAGCTCAGAGAGAATTAAAGTAACCAGTGGCTTGATAACTTAGTGGATCCCACGGAAAAGTTGAAAATCAATTCATTTAAAATGAGATCTAGAAATTGTATAGAAACGGAATCATAAAAATATACCATCTCTCGTGTCTGACTTCCTTCATTTTATAATATTTCTGAGGCTTACCTATGTTTTCTAATGCTTTGGTATTTTGTTCTTTTTCATTGCTGACTAGTATTTCATTGCTTGAATGTACCAGTTTGTTTATCCTTTCACCAACTGGTAGATATTTGGGTTATTTCCAGTTTGGGGCTTTTATGAAAAAGGCAAAATCAGGGACAGAAACAAGACCACTGATGGTCTGGAATTAGGATACAAGTGGGAAATCCATGCAAATGAGTAAAAAGGGATTTCTTCCGGTGATGGAAACCTGGATTGTAGTGATGACTGAACAACCAAACACATCTTCTAAAACTCATTTAGCTGCATGCCTGAAATGGGTTAATTTCACAGTATGTAATTTATAACTGAAGAGTTGGAGTAGGAACTCTAAGTGGGAATACAAAGCCGCATGACCTTCCTGCTCATTCTCTGGTTATTCACCAGAGTTAACAGAGTAAGACATTGCCAAGGACACTCCTTGAGCTAACTAACACACATCATGGGATTTGAAACACGTCAGTAGAAAGTTTCTTTTAGAGATGATAGAAAACCGAAACCACATATACTTAAAAAAATAAAATAATAAAATAAGACATCCTGTCCAAGAAAACAATAATTAGAATTAAATTTTTAGAAGATAAGAAACAAGATGATACTTTCCACAGTTGGACTGTAAATAAAGCTTCTTCGAGTGGATCCTATAATTTTTCTTTTGTTTCTTTTTTTAATGTTCCATGAAATACTATTATCCTTCTAAACTGCTCCCCAGGCCTCCAAGAAATAGATCATCCAAACACAGCATTTGTTCCATCAAGTTAAGCACACCAGGGAAATCTGGAGATTTCAGGATGTTTGATGAGACACTCACAGAAAAGGGCTGTCGTGGAGAATGAAGGCACAGACCTGAGAGCGGGGTGGCACATGCAGCTAGGTGATCAAAAGGGACTGGCTGTCACAAATACACTCCCCTCACCCTCGAAAACAGCCAAGGCGAGTTAGGAGGAATGGAGGGATGGATTTTCCTTTTTTATGATAAATACCTATCAGAAGTAATGTGGACTATACATGCTCATGATCCTTAACAAATTAAAAAATACTTTGAGGTTTTGCAGTATGCATATATAAATACAGAAATATATATATATATATAAGTGTGGATATGCAGATATAGTATAGATTGAGATGTGGATACAGATATCGACACAGGTATATTTTTTTCCTGTAGGATTACTACTGAAGATCTCCATGCTCAGAGAGGACTAAGGGTTATGCATATGTACACATGTGCGTGCGCGCACACACACACACACACACAAACTTACACATACACACTTACTGAAGTTTCCAACTCAGAAATTTACATGAAGACAGATAGCTATACATGGTTTTCTGCATAGCGTGTCATGCGTCCCATTAGATATTTCTGCTACTGCATATATTTTTGGTCATTCCAATGAATGAAGAGTTTGATCCTTCCTCAAAGCAACACAGAGTGGGTTAGCAGGGCTCCACGAAATCGCAAGCTCATGGCAACCCAACATTAGCTGTGATCTACAACACCAAGCGTGTATTTATGAAGCATTTTGATGAACACCAGCAAGTGGGGTAATATAATTATCGTTGCTATTAGGTTGTTATTTATGCTGCATTCATTACTTTTGTAGTCCTAGCAAAAAAAAAAAAAGGCAGTCAATGTTTTTGTATTACGGCACTCTGGAGACCCCATCCAGAAACAACGGCAGCTTCCGCAAATAAAGACGTGCAGCGGTAACTCACCACTGCCAAGCATGGAAAGTGGATGTTAAATAATTTAATTCTAAATTTGGTGCCCGACTTGGAAATGGAAGGTATTAAGTACCAAATATATAGATGTAATAAAAGCAAAGCAACACCAGGGTGAATTAAGGCAAACCTCACTCCGTCATGCTACTGTATGACAGGATTGGATGTAAGCAAGTGGTAAATGTGCTGGCCTGAGGTGTAATTTCATAGAGAAGTAGCCTCCTTGGTCCCTGTAACTGTAAGGCCACACGATTGAATTACTGCTGCAATCTTGCATAGTCTATATGTTTCCAGTGGGGACACCACAGATAAGCTGACATTTTCTGGGGCAAAACTCAGTGCTGTCTTAGGAAGATCCCACAGCTCCATCCTCCCCTTTGTGTGAACAATTCCTTGTACAACTTCATCGAAGCTGTGTTTCCCAAACATTGGTCTTTCGGGAATAGCCATGTCCTCATCCCATCTATACCTTGTACCAACACGGTATTTTCCTCTTAAACAACACATTTCTGTGGAGCTCTTTTTCATAATGGCATGAGTGGTAACACATTATACATGCTATTATTCAAGTTTTTCCTCCCACTCAACATCACATTTTCAGGTCAATCTAATGTGGCTATACGCAGACCTAGGGCATTTCTCATAATGTCTGCATAAGATTCCATTATACGAATGCGCTTTTTAAAAAATTAATTCACCTCTAGGTGGACATCTAGGTTGTTTTCAACTGTTTCCTATTTCAAAAAATGCTACACTGAACAGCAAACATCTCTCCAAAAGCATAGCTCAGCTTTTATCTAGAGCAGATGTATCTAGCACTGCAATTTGGGGTCAAATGGATGCAACGTTATTACATCTCATGAGCCAGATCCTGACAAATGTGTCTCTCAAGTGGATGGACATTTTACAGTCTCTCCAGCAGTGTTTAAGACTTCTCTGTTCTTCCTCTTCCTCAGAAAAACATTTTATGATTTTCAACTTTTATTTTATTTTATTTTTTGCTAATACGATTAGGATAAATGATATCTAGTAGTATTGGAAACAACACCTTGGTCTGCCGTATCCCTAATGCAGAAGTTATGAAGACAAACTTGAATGGAAATGCTTCAGACAGACCCTAAATTCAAACACAATGGGGCAAATTCATTCATGCTTGGTACAGGCTCCAATACAACTAAAGCAATTCATTTCATGCTTTGGGAAATTTAAATTTAGACTCTGAAAATAAAAGCATCTTTGATGGTCTAGAAGGAATGGGGTAGGCATGCTGCGTATACCATACAGGCATTTCAACAATATAAAATAATTAAGAGATGGGTTTCTTTTAGTGAGGCTGTTGAATATTTTGAAGTGTGTGCGCATGTTCGATTGTATTTGATTCTCACAACAGTCCGGCAAAGGCTACCGTTGTCATGCTATGGTACAGAGAGGATATGTTGTTTTTCCTCCTGGGCAACCTGCCAGACATCATCGTGATGAACAGCATAGCAATGAAAATAAACGTTAGATTTTCAGAATCTGACACCTATGTTCTTTCCACTCTCTTCAAGGAATCATCATTTGCATGGTTGTAAGTATGACCATGATAATCCAATAGTCAATGAAAAGGATACTGAAGCTATTTAAGGCATCAAAAAATCACACTGGCCCATAAGGAAAGTCATGTCATTTTGATGACTTCATACCATTGTGTCAGTTTTTTGTTTTTGGTGATACTCAGATTCAGGATTTCAGAAGAGTTGAATTGTTTCATTGATGACAGATTACTGGAAAATAATCTCTAATCAAAAGATCACAATAGTAAAAAAAAAACCCAAGATCTTTCTATCCCACCCATTGAGCTGTCATCTTGACATAGACAAGCAGCAATAGTGTGTGATCGTTAAGACTTCGCTTTCTTAAGCAAAATTGAACATTTTTAAACAAAGCATAATATCTCTAATAAGTATAATTTTTGCCTGAAGAGGCCAGATCTTTCTTGCCTCAAATTTTGTCAAGTCACCAGACGGACAAGGCTGGGTTTGGGGGCTCAGCCTGTAATCCCAGCACTTTGGGAGGCTGAAGTGAATGGATTGCCTGAGCCCATGGGTTCGAGACCAACCTGGGCAACTTGGTGAGACCTTGTCTCTATGATAAATCAAAAATTAGCCAGGCGTGGTAGTGTGCACCTGTAGTTCCGGCTACTTGAAACACTGAGGTCGAAGGATCGCCGGAGCCCAACAGGTCGACGCTGGGGTGGCCATGAGCATGCCACTGGACTATAGCCTGGGTGATTGAGTGAGACTCCAACTCAAAAAAAAAAAAAGCATCCAAAAAATACAGTCAGTATTCCAATTAACAATTACAAGGACAAATGTCCAGAGTCTGTTGAAAAACAACTTCCACAGTCACAATGTGTTACATTTTTTTTTACCTTTCATATCTTGTCTTTTCCTAATTAAAAAAAGAAAACAATCCACTTTGTTTTCTTTTTTTAATTAGGAAAAGTCAAGATAATTGGGAATTTTCAGAAATACATACTGAACCAATGAAAGAGAAATATAAGTCACAAGTAATATCACCATACAGGTATGAGCAGTGTCAGGATTCTGGCTGATATCTGCTCCATTTGCCTGCCCAATATTTATTTGTAAACCGTTGATATTGCAATCTACTGTGTAATCTAAAGATCTTTATAGCAGCTGTATTATGGTATAATCCCATATCCTACTATGAAAATCACCCTCTTAAAGTGTACAACCTAGGAGTTTCAGAGTTACACAATCATCACCACTATCTAACTTGAGGATATTTTTATTACTCCCCCAAAAACCCCATGTCCATGAGGAGTCTTTTCTGCTTCTCCTCCCCTGAGGCCCTGGCAACCATTGATCCACTCTCTGTATCTATGGCTTTGACTATTCAGGACATTTCATATAAATGGAATGACGCGATACATGGGCTCTCAGGTCTGGTTTAGTTTGCAAAGCATAACGTTTCCAAGGTTCACCCATGGGGTATCAGGACTTCCCTCATTTGAATTTGCTGAAAAATACTCCCCTGTGTGAACACATCACATGCTGTCTATACTCTCATCAGCTGACAGGCTTATGGGTTGTCTCCACCTTTGTTTGGGCTATTATGGCTAATGCTGCCATGAACATTTGTGGACCCACATGTGTGTGGACACTGCTCTCAATTCACTGGACTATATCCCTAGTTGTGGAGCTCCTGGCTCTCGTGATAACCCCACGTTACTCTACACATTCCTGCTGTCAGTTCTTCTTTTTGACACTCCTGTTTGATAGCTATTCAGGGATTTCTCCTTCTTATGTTCACTTCGTTTTCATTCTCTTTTCTGAAGGTGCTTTTTTTCCTAAAGTTTTCATTCAACCTCACTGGCTCTCTTTTATGCAACAGCGAATCTAATGGCCATTGCCCACTTCAACTTCTTGGCACCTGTCTTGTCTCTGATGGCGTCTTCTCTTTGCCCGTGTCATCTGTCTTTTATTATTTGATGTATATTTTGAATCTGAGCGTACTGATCAGGTTCTACAGTCATCTCTGTCTCATGCAGGAAATTCTTTGTCTTTGATTGTTTTGGGGGGTTTCCCAAGATTTCTTCTTGCAGCAATATTTTCATAGGTCTATGGGCATTTTTTTCTTGCTGTTTGGGCAGCCTGCCTGCAAAAGGGATTCTCCTACCCAGTAAGTGAGGCTTTTCTTGCCCAGAGCAGGCGCCTTGCTGGCTTTGACACGTTCACGCTCCCCTATCTCCTGCCTATATTAAGAGATGGTCCTGACTGGGCACTGTGGCTCAAGCCTGTAATCTCGGCACTTTGGGAGGCAGAGGTGAGGGGATTGCCTGAGCCCACAGCTTCATGACCAGCCTGGGCAACATGATGAGACCTCGTCTCTACAATAAAATAAAAAAATTAGCTGGGCGTGGTGGCATATGCTTGTAGCTCCGGCTGCTTGAAAGGCTGAGGCAGAAGGATCGCTGGAGACCAGCAGGTCAATGCTGGGGTGGCTGGGAGCGAGCCACTGCACTCCAGCCTGGGCTACAGAGTGAGACTCCAATTCAAAAAAAAAATGCTGATTATTTGTTCAATGCCTAATGCCTAGATGTCCACTCACCACTCTAGGTGCCCATCTTGTTAACAAAAGGCACCTGAGGTTGGCCATCTGTGCTTCCTCCTCCAACCTCTGCACTTTAGCAAACATTTCACATTTCTAATATTTGCAAAACAACTGTTGTAGCACGGTGCTCCTGTGAATCCCCCCACCTTGTTATATTTCACTGCACATTTCTATGAGAGCCCAGGAGAGGGAAGGAGACTGAGATACTATGCTTTTCTCACCACCCTGTTAGAAATACCACATATATATTCCTTATAAATTGCCGAAATAAAGATGCTGGTTGCCCAGCTCATCCAGGTGGCTCTTCTTTCTTTTGAGTAGAACACTGATTCTGAACTGGACACACTGCCTATAATAAATAATGTCTCCCATTTTCCTTTGAAGTCTGGTGTGGCCATTGACTAAGTTCTTATCACAGAAGTATATGAGAGAGAATTGAAGTTGGTAGGAGTTTCCAGGAAGGTTGCTTAATGAGAGTTGACCCAGCTAAGAAGACCCTTTCTGTCACTTTTCCTTTGTCTGCAATGCTGATACAATGACTGGCACGTCTGCAGCCGTCTTAGCCTACGAGAATGTAAGCTTTGCATTAGCATAGTGTTGAAGAAACATTGGTGCCTGGAACACTAGTGGTTCTGGAGAGATGCCATACCAGCCCTGGCCAGTCTACTTCAAGGATTCGTTTATGTGAGAGAAAATAAACTTCCATCTTGTTTAAGATATTCTATTTACTTACAAGAAATCAATCTAAACTAATCCTAACAAATATTGTTTGAGATGTGTTTACTGATGCTGGCCTACCCTCATTTTCAGTGTAGTCATGATTTTAATCACATCTGTGTATATTTGAAATACAAATTACCTTTCATTTATGGCAGTTCATGTTATTACTTAAAACCTATTTGTTCTAAAATGAAACATGTAATTTCAATGGCTGGAGAATCAGTATTGCATGGAATAAGTAGATGATTAGCATGAAAAAGAGATTAAATTTAGCTATGCATGCTTACCTATCTACAATCGATTAGCAAAGGGTAGAGGCTTTAAAGACATACTAGTCCCTACAAGACACAGACTTCTCTTCTATCAGGAGAGAATTTGCTGGAAGACTGAAATAAATGTCCGTTTTGGTTATTCAAGTTTATTTATTTAGTTTTTTTATTTTTATTTTTTTGAGCTGGAGTCTCACTCTGTCACCCAGACTGGAGTACAGTGGCACGCTCCCGGCCACCACAGCCTCGACCTGCTGGGCTCTGGCAATCCTTCCGCCTCAGCCTTCCAAGTAGCCAGAACTATAGGCACGCACTACTACACCCAGCTAATTTTTGATTTATTGTAGAGACGAGGTCTCACCAAGTTGCCCGGGCTGGTCTCGAACCCACAGGCTCAGGCAATCCACTCGCCTCAGCCTTCCAAAGTGCTGGGATTACAGGCTAAGCCAACAAGCCCGGCCTCAAATTTATTTAATCTCATTTTTACGTATCGCCTGAAACCATGTATGTATCAACTGTGGTAAGTTCTAGGAAATACTCATCTATGCGGAGATCTGCAAGCAAGCAGCCTTTTATTACATATTTATCTAGGTTGACACAGAGCAATCGTGAGCAGGAAATCTGAAGACACAAAATGCAACTTGATGACACAGCATAATTAGTTATTCTGCTTCTGTTCCATAATATTTGCTGGTGATACTTAGTCAAAACAGAGCTGATAGCTATGATAACATTCATTTTTTAATACTGTCATGATAAGAGTCTCAACAACCAAACTTCTTCAAATGAGAAAGGACACAATCAACTCAAATAAGAGATCTCCTCTCTCTCCTGTTGAATTCATCACTAGTACAAAAGTGTCTCCGTAATCCATACAATTACACCTGTCACAGTGACTTAACTTCATGAAGGCAACTTCCTGATCCATGCTAAATTGCAATATTAGCAATACAAAAATCTATGACTCTTAAGCTAATAAAGATGGCCTCTTTTGCGAATGATGATCAGATTCTGACTTCTAAGAATAACTGGAAAACATTCAGAAAGTAAGAGGAATTTATAAAGCAAAACAGATTCTGAAACATTATTAAAACATCCATTCTGTAAAAAAATTTCCAATTGTCCTTAAGAAAAACAGATCCCATCCCAGTCCATCACTATCTGAAATAATGGAGCATGATTTTTCTTTATTTAATTCCTTGAAGACAGAAGTAAAATGAAGAGTTTTACAGTGAGGATAAAAGTTAAATGTACTAATGAATAGGTCATATTCAAAAATATATTTTTAAATTGTATATATTTTATTAAATAGGTGATACATACACATAGTTAAAAAAAAAAATCAAACCATACAAACAGTTGACTGTAAAAAATTTGCACTCAAACTCCTTCTCAGCTTCCCAGCTGTGCCCAGTAGAATCTCAGCTGTCAACCTTTCGTGCTTCTCCCTGGGACATGGTCTGCTCATAAAGATACCTGTCTCTGTGTTTTTCCCAAATGGAGCTTCATTATACAAGTATTATGCACCTTATGTTTTGAACAGGTATACTGGAAACCATTCAACACGTGTACATACAGATTTGTATCATAACACATATAGCAATACAGCTGTGGTCCAGAATGTCAGTACACAAATATTTAACATGCACCAGGCATTTGCTGCAAGGGTTAGAAACAAACAAGACTTGATTCCCAGACTACAAGAGTTTTTGTTCTAGAGCTTTCTTGTCAGGCAAAGCCTTGCTAGCTGTAGTGGAAAATCCCCAAATCAACACGTATATGTATATAGAAAACACATATAAAATATACATGTATATAAATGCATGCATTTACATACCTATATCACATATAATATGTTCTATGTGCATACATATATAACATACTGCAGACACAGATACATGTGCATCAGATTTTTCCATCATTTGAACCCACAGCAGGAAACAGATCCTGGTTTACCCATGCACCCACTCACCCTCTCATCCACCCATCCATTCATCCTTCCATTTGTTCATCAATCTGTCCATTCATCCATCTATCTGTCCACATATTCATCACTCACCCATCCATCCATCTACCCATCTGTCCATCCACCCATCTGTCCATCCACCCACCCACTCACTCATCGATCCATCCATCCATTCCTCCATTTGTCCAGGAAAAAAAAAAATGAAGCAAGAAACCTGCATCAGAATCTACAAAGACCTAAGGAAGATGCTCCATAAGAATGCCATTATGATGTCAGAATTTTTAAAGGAATCACTTAATATTTTACTCAGCGTACTTGTTTCTTAAAGAAGATACCAATATGGAAGAAAACCAAGTGGCAAGCACATACTTGGAGATGCTCTAGACTTGCTGAGATTCTGAAAGCCCCTGGGTCCATAAAGAAAGGCAGTTTATATATTAAAGGAAAGGAGCTACCCTTGGACAGTCCATACTTCCCCTCCATGCCCAAGATGAGCAAAACTAATTCTTAGTCAGAAACTCACAATAAAAATAAATAAATGTTTGATTGTATTTCAGTTCCCCCAGAATTTATGAAAACACTAAAACCACTAAATTTACTAATCCATAAGAGTAAATATCAAAAAAAAAAAAAAAAAAGCACAAGAGGAAAAAAAAGTGCTTTTGTTGAGATTCTTTCCCCCAAATTTATCTTCTTCTTTTGGTAAAGAATACACTTATCTATCCAACCATCCATCCATCCACCTATCCACCCACCTAGCCATCCATCCCTCCATTTGTTCATTAATCTTTCCATTAATCTGTCCATCTGTCCATCCATCCACCCACCCACCCATCTATCCATCCACCAACCCACCCATTCATCCACTCATCTACCCATCCATCCATCACTCCGTTTGTCAATCTATCTATTCATCCATCTCTCTGTCCTTCTGTCCAATTATCCATCCACCTATCCATCCATACATCCATCCTTTCATTTGTTCATCAATCTGTCCATTCATCCATCTATCTGTCCATCTATTCATCACCCACCCATCCATCCATCTAC
>CAUYQG010102001.1:0-20178 GCA_963574415.1 Tarsius wallacei
TTAAACACAGTTTCATTTTTAAGAAACACATAATTTAATATTATTATTTTTCTTTTTTTATCATAAAGATGTGGGGTACAATTCAGGGTTAGGTATACAAACGTTGATTATGCAGGTACCCTTGTTGATGAGGTGTGCCCCTACCTCTGCTAGCAGTTTCCCTCAACTGCCAAACCCACCCCCCCTCCCTGACAGTTTCCCACTACTGCCAATCCCTTTCTTATAGTATTATGATAACTGTTCAAGGTCCGCTTATGAGTGAGAACATATGGTACTCTTATCTTTGTTTCTGAGTATGATCGACTCTAAATCCATCCAAGTTGCTATGAAGTCCATATGTTTGTCCTTCTTTATGGCTGCATAATATTCCATTGTATACATGTACCACTTTTTTAAAATCCAGTCCAGCTTCGATGGGCAGCATGGTTGGTTCCATGTTTTTGCTATCGTGAATAGAGCTGCAACAAACATGTGTGGAGGTATCTTTTTAGAATGATTTGAGTTCCTTCGGGTATATTCCCAATAGGGGAACTGCTGGGTCATATGGAAGGTCAATTTCTAGTTCTTTCAGAAATCGTCACACTGTTTTCTAAAGAGGTTGCACTAGTTTGCATTCCCACCAGCAGTATAGAAGTGTTCCTTTTTCTCTGCATCCTCGCCAGCATCTGTTGTTCGTTTTATTAATGATGGCCATTCTTACTGGAGTTAGGTGGTACCTCAGTGTGGTTTTGATTTGCATTTCTCTGATGATTAGTGAGACTGAGCACTTTTTCATGTGTCTGTTGGCTGCCCATATATCTTCTTTTGAGAAGTGTCTATTCATGTATTTTGCCCACTTTTGAATGGGTCTGTTTGTTTTTTTTCCTTTCGGCGCATTTGAGTTCCTCATAGATCCTATGTCAGGCCTTTGTCAGATATACAGTTGGCAAATATTTTCTCCCTTTCTGTGGGCTGTATCCCTGCTCTCTTGATGGTTTCTTTGGCTTCACAGAGGCTTGTTAGTTTGATGAGGTCCCACTTGTTTATCTTATTTCTTATGGTATGGGCACTTAGGGTTCAGATCAGGAATTGGTTGCCAGTTCTAATTTCCAAAAGGGTATCTCTGCGTTTTCTAAGACTCTTATAGTTTGAGGTTTTACAGTTAGGTCTTTGATCCATTTAGAGTTAATTTTTGTGTATGGTGATAGGTAGGGGTCCTGTTTCAATTTTCTACAAGTGATCAGCCAGTTAGTTTTCCCAGCACCATTTACTGAAAAGGTTCTCCTCTCTCCAGTGGTTGTTGTTGGAGGCTTTGTCAAAGATAAGTTGGTTGAGATACTGAGACTTTGCTTCCGGAATCTCTATCCTGTTCCATTGGTGTATGAGTCTGTTCTTGTACCAATACCAGGCTGTTTTGATTACTGTAGTCTTATAGTAAGGTTTGAAGTCTGGAAGTGTGATAACTCCTGCTTTGTTTCTTTTGCTAAGGATTGTTTTTACTATTCGTGGTCATTTATGTTTCCATATGAATTTCTATATTGTCATTTCCAGGTCTGAGAAAAATGATATTGGTAACTTAATGGGTATTGCGTTGAATCTGTAGATTGCCTTTGGTAGGATGGAATGTCCTGTCTTTAAACGTGGTAGGCTGGTCTTCAGTATTCATGCAGTCCATTCATCATGTTTGTCATCTGTACAGATCCATCCTCATTGTAATAATCTCTTCACTTAGCTTACATGACACCACATGACTGTTTTTTCCCCCATACTTTTTAGGCCATGCCCTGTGTATTAGTCAGGGTTCTCCATAGGAGCAGAACCACTAGTATATGTTCTATAGTAATATATATAGCAGGGAATTTATTAGGGAGGATTGCCAGTTACAAGGGGAAGTCCCAAAATAGGCTGTCTGCAACTGGACAAAGAGACAAGCCAGTAGCATGGCTTGGTCCAAGTCCAAAAGCCTCAAAAACAGGGAAACCAACACTACAGCCCTCAGTCTTGAAGCAGAAGGCCCAAGAGCTACGAGAAAGTCACTGTGGCAAGTGCCAGAGTCCAAAGGCCAAAGAATCTGGAGTCTGATGTCCAAAGGCAGGAACAAGGCACCCCAAAGGAAGAAAGACAGAGGGAGTGAGCAGGTGCTTTCTTGTTGCAGCTGCACTGGCAGCCCATTGGATGGTGCCTACATTCAGGGCGGGTCTCCTCTGCCGGTCCATTGATTCACTTGTCAGTCTTCTCTGGAAGTGCCCTCACAGACACACCCAGAAACAGCTTCATCGTTCATCTAGGCTTCCCTCAATCTAGTCCAGTTGACAGCTAATATTAACCATACACCTGGTCAGTTTCCTTTGTGATTAGTACTCCCTTCTCCTGAACACCTGTCAAATTACTGGTGTTCCTCAGGGCTATTTCCTGGGCCCATTTCCTTCTCCCACATTCTTCCTGGGCAATTGTTTTCACTCCCATGGCTTCGCTTACTATCTGCCAGTAACCCCAACCTCTGTATCTCAGACAAGCATGGTCACTTCTGTTCCAGAATATTTGAGAGAGCTATGATGGAGACTTGGAGTGCTAAATAGAGAAATAGAGCATAATATCAGATAATGGTGATATTGGTGACTGTTATTTAATGGTAATAATCTGAGTAGTTTGGCAGATACTAGATTTTCTGGATTTTTTTTTCAGGTGTGTAGACAGAAAGGCAATAGGAGAAGGAAACTGATAGCCTTGTCAATAGCATTTGGGGGTGGTGGAGTAACCTGCTTAGGAAAATGAAACCTGTAGGGAATTGATTTAAGAAAAAAAAGTAGAGAGAGGAAAGGTTAGCCTGTGGCTTGGAGATTCTGAAGAACAATTTATTTGTAGGGATGTGCTGGACCCTGGACTGGAGACTTGAGTAGACGAAGGATGACGCAGAGGTCTGAAGATGACATGTGTACATTTCTTGCCTTACTGATACATAGCAGCAAATGTGTTGTTAGGCAATATATAGACAAGAGATTTTTCAATTTACATGTGTTCCATCTTTTTCCTCTATTTTGTTGTGGTTGGTAAGAGGATAACATCAGAGGCGTGTGATATTTTCTGACCATCTTAAAATAGTTGTCACATAATTAAGCACTGCAATTTCAAGGGTCCTTGCGCAATGCACAGGAAAGCGTAAATAGCTTATTGGAACCTATTTATTTCAAATCAGCATTTTGAAAATATTGACAGTGTAACATCATTCACCTGTGTTTATGCTTTCCCAGACTTGTGAAATGACTATGAAATGGTTTCTGTTTCATTCCTAAACCACTGAGGTTAAAAAGCTACGATGTTGAAGAAGACAGAAAGTTTTAGGATGTACTGTCATAAGCCATTTTGATTTGAGGTTTGTTGGTTTTTTAAAAAATGTATTTAACAATGCTGCCTCAAATATATGGGAAACTTTTGACTATTTTTTTTCCTTTGGACAGAGAGTGAGGTAAGAACCTCTATCTGGAGGACTTGTAGAGGAGAAATCCAAGGTCAGTATGGGTTTCCTATTGATTACATATGCTTGGGCACATTGGCAAAGAGCCAGGCTCATCTTGCATTGGGGAGGGAGGGAGCAGTGTCCCCAGGAAGCAGCGTATTATTGCCAGGAGGTGGTAATTGCAGGGATCACGTTATAACTTTAGGAAAATTTGATAAACCAAGGGAACCACACTCGTGACAGCAAGTACTGTGCTTTCAATAGACTACAGTGAGGTGTTGGGATGTCTCATTTTCCCAGTAAAGGTTTTATGTAAACGGAAATGTATTCCTGTGTATCTATTCACCTAACACTGCCAAGAGAGAGAAAAGGATTGAAACATAAATCTCATCTTATTACCGAACCTAAATTGTTCCCTCTGATTCTGTCTCAATGCCTGACTCTTGCCTTGTTCCCCTGGCATAATGAATTTCTTAACCTAGATTCTCGATAAAATCCTCCATAATTTATTTTTATCTTGGAAGTTGTCATAAAAATTCACTGACAAGGCACAGCCCAAGGAGGTGTGGAATAAGCTACCTTGATCTGTTTGTATAGAAAGAGATACACAACTGCTTTCAGATGGAAACATAGTGACTTTCCTCCTTGTTCCCATAAAAGAACATCTACCAATTCCAGTGAGGTTTCAGAGCGGGAAAATATGTGAAAGTCTTTTTTACATATAGGAGTTGGGAAATTGAACCAGATGAAAATTTACTTATCTCTGTTAGCAAGATTGTTTATTTCATTTTGTGCACGACTGATATTAATATTTAAACAACGAAGGAAATCATGTAGAAATGAGATCTTCACATATATATCTGCTAAGATGGCACAGCGAAAATACTATTTTTAGAATAATAAGCTTAGTGGTTAAAGTGTCATGCACTGAAGATTAAGTACTGGAGGAAATTAATCGGGAGACAAGCATAGGGTTATGCGGAAGAAATCTCAGCCTCTCATTAGTGGAGTCAATCAAGAATTTTCAAGGCACAGATTTTATCCCTGGCATAATCTTGGGGTCCCTAACTTAAACTTCAGGGAATTCTTCCACATTTGTTATACTTATATTCTTTCTTAATTAAAGTTCTCAAGTCTTAGAGGATACAAAATTAGAAAGCGTCTTTGAGGTCCTCAGCACCCATGGGATGTTTCTGTATTTTGACTGGGTCTGTGTGCCTTCATTCCCAGACACCTCTTGACAGAGAATGTGCCAGGGGAGACGTATCAGTAATTCTTGCTGACTTGAGTAAGTACCTTGAAAAGAGAAAAAAGAAAAAAAAAAAAAGAAACGGAAACAGAAACAAAACAACCACCAAGCTAACAATTGCTTTTTCTTAGGGAATGTCAAGGCAGAAAAGTTTGAGGAAGAACCAAGTCAAGGAGAGCTGATCGATTTGGGGAGAGAAAAGGGCTTTCCATTTCTATTCTTATGGAGTTTAAATTAATATTTTTCTCCCTGACTCCTTTACTTTCAAAATGAAGCACCCAGCAAGTTCTTGGGGGCTTCATTTGGCTTTCAAAGCTGATTAAACTTCTTTGACCCTGACAAAGAAGTGGGTAATTGCGAAGGAACTGCTGAATATTGCTGCTTCAGTTCCTCTGCCCTGTTTAAGTGTTGTTTGCTCTTTTACAAACAAGTGCTTCCTTACAGAAGTCACTGATGGAGTCCAGAGTGTGGAAACTAAAAGATGAAACAAATAAATACATATATATGGCTTCAGGTCAGGAAGCAGGCCAGGAAGAGAACGGCGGGGGTGGAGTGGCCGGGGGTTCTTGAGTGGCAGGGGCCAGTGTACGTTTGTACAGGGATGGCAGGGAAGCCAGCTGCCTCCTGCCTCGGGTTCCCAGGGGCGTTGGATACGGCTCTCCTCCCGCTAACCCATCCCATACGGCAGAAAGTCATTTCTTTTCTATTGTCAAAGAAGAAAACAGAGTGAGCAGAAAGAGCTGGTTAGAGATGCATTTTCCAGGAAACATAAAATCTTCCCACAACTTAGCACAGCCGTGGGCCGGACTTTTCTTATCTCCATGATCACCTCCTTGTCCCACACCACATTCGTCTCCTAACTTCTCCCTGCTTCTGGTCGCCTCCTTTTTAAAATTTTATTTTATCTTAAAAATGTGGGGTACAATTCAGGGTTAAGTGCATACGTGGTCATTGTAGAGGTAAAGTGGGGGTACCCTCATTGACATTACGTGCACCCCGCCCCCCGACAGTGTCTCACTACTGCCAAACCCTTTCTTATAGTATTTTGATAAATGTTCAGGGTCCACTTATGAGTGAGTACATGTGGTACTCAGATCTTTGTTTCTGCGATAAATCACTGAATATTATAGACTCTAATTCCATGCAGGCTGCTGCAAAGTTCATAATTTTTGTTTTGTGTTTTTTTTAATGGCTGCATCGTATTCCATCGTGTAAACGTACCACATTTTCTTTAGCCAGTTCGATCTGTAGGATTTTACACTGGAAAATATAATGGTTTAACTGGACCTCTGGTGGCAAGATGAAGAATGTATTTTAATAATACATTTAATAATACCAATAACAACCCGGGTCCTCTCCTGTTAAAATACATCCTTCATCTTGCCACCAGAGGTCCAGTTAAATCACTACCATTATCTTTTCCAGTGTAAAATCCGACAATCTCCTGCTTTGCCTGCAGGAAGAAGGAATCTTCTCACCAAAGCAGAGAAGCCCCTAACTTGTCCCCCTCTTGATGGCTCCTCCACTTTATTTCTCAATACTCTCTTCCCCACTTCCTGGTCTGTAACACTGAGCACTCCAACAGGCCACACAATCTGGTCCTTATAGAATTACCTTCCCTTCTCTCATGTGACTGTTGCGTTTCCTTCAAACCACAGGGGCTGGCCACTGCCTCCAGGAAGTCTTTTTTATTCCCACCACCTCTTCTTCCAAAAGGAGCCAAATATCCCATCACCCACACTTCCACGGGAGCTCGGTTATCACGGATGGGGACGGGCTTATCCTCAAAGAGCTAATTCCCCTCCTTATGGTAGCCCCTGGAAGGCAGGCGGGACTTTGTCTCTTTTGTCTGAGCACTTGCCTTACCTTGCACAGAGCAGGAACCCTGTGAAGCAGTAAATGAAAATGGATTCATAAAGACATACTTTTGGCGTATGGCTGTAGCTGTTATTTTCCGAGTCTGGCATTATTTGCAATTCTTCTTTTTAGGCAGACACTCTTGATTCCCTCACTGAAAATTAATAGCTGCTATTCTTAATGCCTTTAGGCCAAGTTTTCTCTGTACTATAATTTCTCAACATTTCATAGCCAATTCCCCATTATTTGAAAATTCATAGCAATGTGTCTTTAAGTTTTTCTTCTGTCTGTAGTAAAACAGCTGTAATATACTGTCAGAAAAATTATCTGAATTGCAGAAATAAGCAAAAGAGGATACTGGATGTTCTTTCAGAACCGAGCTGAGCTTGATTTTTATTTATTTATTTTAAAATTATATATTGGCAGAGGCTAACTTGTAGATTTTTTTGTCTGGTAGAACAGGTGACCCCAAAAGTTTCGGCTTATGGCTCTGTTGGATTATTAACCGATTTCATATCTAGCTCAGCAAGTTCTTAAATTGCTTGTACACACCCAGATTCTTAAGCAAACTTTGAACCAATTTACTATCTTACTGGTTACTTCATTAATTGATGAGTTGTACAAAACCCTTGACATATATTCATGTTGTGCTTGTCTGACAATCATGATTTTGTCTTTTTGAAAATTATCCTTTAGCATTATAAAATATAAAAGTACATGTCTTTTTGGGAACCAAGAATTTAATCCTGAGTCTACTACTGCTAGATATTTTTTGTGTGTCAGCTACACTGAAGAGCCCTAGTTTTTTTATCTACAAAACAGGAATGTTTGATGCTGTGGATTGGGTAAGGATTAAATATCACCTAAAATAAATTTTTCGACATAGAGTAAAACAAAAATTGTACATTATCATTTGCTATGGAGTTACTATTTATGTATCTTGTTAAATTTGTGTGTATTTTTAGCCCAGTAAGACTTATAGTGACAATCCTAGGAAACGAAACAAAATTAGAAGAATCATTGAACACATTAATTTTCAATCACTGCTCAATTTTCTTAATTTTAACTTGTACAGATACAAGGGAACCATTTCTTATTTTCACGGCCATTGAGATAGAGGAGTTATTTAAGTCAACTAATCAGTGTGAATAAATTTTTCCTGGTTATTTGTTTTAAGTATAAAATGTCTAGGAGACTGGGCTTGGTGTTTATTTAGCACAAGACTCTCTCAGAGCCTCATTTCTTATGAGGAATCAACTTAGTCCTTAAGACAACAGCTTTCAATTCTTCAATAAGCTCTAGTGGCAGCCTGGGAAGTGGAGATGTGGTTTTCTATGTGTGTTTTTTAATGATTATGGTAAGATGTCTGAAGACAGGGTTCTAAGACTATATAAAACATTTGAAAAATAGTGACCTACAGGATTGACTTTGGGTAGAGGAGGACTGGGAGTAAAAACAATCATGACTGTTGTAAAAGATGAGGCAGGACTATTACATATAATTTTGTGAATGGACATTTTGTTTCTCTCTTTAGAAAAAATCTGAAGTGTGAATTTTGAAGTGAATGATTAAGGAAATTGACCTGAAGCATGTTTTTACATATAATAGAATTCAACAGTGTAGTTTTTAAGAATTTGAGTAGCAAGGATATATTTTAAAATGTTATTGTTTTACTTTTAAAAATACATTACTAAGAATTTCAGTTACATACAAATTTCTGATTAGTACAATAAATCCTTTAAAAAATCAAAATGTGAATTTTAAAGTGGATGATTAAAGAAATAGACCTGAAGCATATTTTGATATAAAATACAATTCAATAAGAAGTGGAATTTTTAAGAATTGTAATAGCAAGAATATATTTTAAAATGTTATTGTTTTACGTTTAAAAATACATTACAAAGACTGTCAACTAAATACAAATTTCTAATTTGTACAATAAATCATTTTTTCAGTCTATTTTCTCCCACATTAAGCATTTATCTTGCAATGTTGGTAAGTGGCTTAAACGAGTCTCTCTCTGTTGTTTTCTCTCTCTCTTTCTCTCTGATTCTCATATTTAGCACATAGTAAAAGATCAATAAAAGCAGTCACTCATTGCTCTGACTACTCCACAAATGTGAAAAACCAAAGTCACCAGGGCTAACTTGCCCCCTAAGAGTCTTCCAGTCACAAAAAGGGTGAAAAATATGATATTTTAGTCTATCAGTGGACCAAATTAGAAACTGTTGAAGTCTCTCACAAATAAGCACCTGGCTATAGTGGTCATATTAGCTAAACACCTCTCTTAGGATTTCCCTTCAAAGATAAAATATCTAAGTAGTAATCATCTATGAAGCATTCTTGAAATGCCAGGAATTGTGCTCTACGTTGATACTATGAAGCAGAACATCAGGTTTTGTAAGACTTGGGATCTTGCTGGAAGAGAGATATACACTCACACTTCCCCACAACACTGTGGTACATACAATCTGTAACAGAGGAATGCACACTGCCTCCTGGGAGCACAGAGGAGCAATTCATTCTATGAGGAGGTGGAAGACAATTTGAGTGTTACAGGAAAGATGACAGAGAATGGCCTTTAAACTCTGCTGTTACTCGTTCCTTGGAAGATTGTTTGTTTCACTCATTCCTGGATGCAGAACACTGATTTTTTTCTGCTCCCCTAATTGTTTATTGAATGTGTAAGAGGGCCCTTGGTGAGGAGGGACAGAGGGCTTGGGTAAATGCTAGACTGCTGAGGTCATGCAGGATAAGGTTGTGACATTATGCGGGAGTACGGAATACAGTTGGGGAAAGTGTAATCCTTAGAGACGAGGGACATGAGGAAGCCCAAGCTAAGACTAGAGTCCTGTAAAAGGGCTTTAAGGTGCTGCTATCACCTCTTATTAAAAGAGCATTTGTTACTCCTGTTTTACTTTCCCACATCCTGAAAAATTGAATCTCTTCTTTATGTGAGGAAAGGACAGATAGATTTGAATTTCCCCCCCTCTACATTAGTACTTTAAAGTCATAGACATCAGATCACCTATTTGGAATCCAATTAGTGAATATTTAGGGCTCTGATCTTCCCCTCGTAATCCTAAAAACATGACTGTTCTGTATAGCAAGGATTTTGTAGCTGGCAAGAGTGCCAGAAACGTCAGATTATCCGTGACAACAACAGAAGCTTCCTTCTTTTCCAGCTGGGATCTGCCACAACTGAAACTACCTGCTGTCCATATTTGACTTTCTAGAAACTCTATATTAGAGCCTATAGCCAGATGATTCCAAACCAATGAGCTAATGCCCCCATCTTTTTTCCTAAGGCTTTCTGGTTGATTTATATCCAAGGTGTGACTGGAAACCTCCCACCTACGACAGTTTTTTACTTTGGCTGCTAAGCATTTTGAGTCTTCCAGGGGTGCCTGAGATATAACTGATGATCCTCTGTTTCACGAGGTAAAAAAATAAAATAAAATAAAAATAACCAAGGAAGTCTGATCGTTGAAACATTCCTTCATTTTAATTTTATAAGCTATTTTCAAGCTTCCATAGAGCATTTACTCTCCAAATGCGAAAAGGAAATACAAGTAATTTAGAAACCCCTTTAAACCCAAATTAGAGAGGATATTTTTAGCAGTTAAAAGGAAGTCATCCTGTGATTCAAGTAATCATGATGACTGGCAGGATAAACGGGAGCATTTTCTATCACTAACAGAGGTTGCATTTTATTTACCCGAGTTATGTGCTTTAAAAATTGTCAGTTACATTTACTGAGGTCACACAATATTCCGATTTTAAAATATGGTGGGACATGTTCATGGAGACTCCCACTGATGGATACAGATGAGTGTGTAAATAAAAGGACTATGCAAGTATGGAGATTGCCAAGTAAAACATGTAGAAAGCAGCTTTGTTAGCTTAGAGATTCATAACACAGAACAACAGCGTCCAAGAGCCTCTGTGAAAAGAGACAAATATATTCCACATTTCTGACACCCATCCATTGATGTGACATACCAACAACATTCACCTGGCTATTTTCATTTTTAGCTTCTCTAAAAATAGAATTCCCAACATGGATTTGGTGATATGTGTCCTTAAAGACAAGTTCGAACCCATCCATTTTTATTTTTAGTCGTGAACTAGAATACCAGTATTTCCAATCAATTAACACTGGAATGATTTCGTTCTGACAGGCAAACTGAGGAAAATATTGAATAAGGCAAAAGTCTCCATAGAGTTATATTTTTACTATCTTATGAAGTCTACAGGGAAGAAAACTCATAACTCGGCTTTTAAGATAGGAAACAATGCTGATAACAAGAGAAGACTGAAAAATGAGAAACTGCTAATGTAATACAAGGGGTAGGGGGTGGAAACTGCGAAGACATCCCTATAACAAAGCAATTGGAAAATATTCCAGAGGAGATAAATGAAGAAAGTGAATAGCAAAAGATTTTTGCCTCTCGTGAGTGGGTCTCTTTTGTTTGTGAATCACATTGCTTAAGAGAAACTGGGAATGAAGCCTCCATCTTACCTTTGAGGCTAACAAGCATTTTAAATATTACGAACACATCTTAGAGTATGAAGAGCTTGGGCAGGTGGTAAAAGGAGAAAAAAGCTGGTCTTGATAAAAGGAGATGCTGAAAGAAGGATAAAATTTTTTGCATAAATTGTAGACAATAATTAGTGTATGAATTGGAGAACATTTCCTGTTCATAATTTCTGTGGTGCCCACTCTGAAGCCTGAGTAAGCCCGTCCTTGGGTGGTGGGATGCAGGGGACCCAGTAGTGGTGGAGACTCCAAGCAACCAAGTCTGTGGATTAGGGTGTCCCACGGATCAGATCTCCAGTCTCCACCCTGACGCTCACCAGCTGTGAGACTTCAACTGGGCTGTTGAACCTCTTAAGCCACACTGCCTACACCTGTGAAATGGAGAGCTCATCTTTCTTGAGGTTTTTGGAGGACAAATTAATATATTCTCCCCACCTTTTTTGAGTAGGAGTTTCACTCTGTTGTCCAGGCTAGAGTCAGTGGCTCAATCAAAGCTCACCGAAGCTTCGACCTTCTCAGCTCAGGTGACCTTTCTGCCTTAGCTTCCCAAGTTGTTGGAACTACAGACATGCACTGACATGCCGGGCTAATTTTTTCTTTCTTTTTTTGTTTTTCGTTTTTGGTGGAGATGAGATCTTGCTATGTTGCCCAAGCTGGTCTTGAACTCCTGGGCTCAAGCAATCTTCCTGCCTCAGCCTCCCAAAGTGCTGGGATTACAGGCATGAGTCACCACACCCATTCAAATTTATAATTATTGAAATGCCCTTAACATAGTGTTTAGGAAACTCTCAACAAGTGGTAGATGTGTAGATGTTATTACCACTGTATTTACTACTGTTCTGATCACGGGAAAGAAGGAACCTACCCAAATGAAATCTGACTCTTGTTATTCCCTTGGCTACGTGTTTGATGTAAACTCATTGCAAATATATGCTCCCTGGAATATCTCCGGGATCCCAAGTTTAGATTTACTAACTCTGGTAGCCTGTGGATACATGAGGGGGCAGACAAGAAGAACTTGTGAGGGAATGAAAATTTACTTTGCCGAACTAAAGTTCCTATAAATTCTTTGCTCATGTCACCTTACTGCTTTGGGCTATTTACTGTGTTGGACAAGAAGGTCTTTCACCTCTTCCTGATAGAACGAATCCTTTTCCCAGCTTTCCTTAGCTTTCCACACTGGGCAAGCAGCATGGTTTAGCCACCTTATTGGAAAGACAGAGTCAGGATTCGACACTTCCTGGATGGGTTTTCTTTATCATATTGTCTTTTGTAGCATCCATGTCTCACGTGTAAAATGGATTTTTACTCCTGCTTACCAGGTCATTTTAGGATAAAATGTTACAATGTACATAAAGTTTGTGGCACAGAGAGAGTGTTCAGTACATGCCAGCTCCCTCTCTGTTCTTCTCCATCAAGAAATAAAACCACCAAACCCCCGCAAGCACAGGCCTAGCAGATTCCAGGGTTTGATGTCATTCTATGGGCTGTCCACACGAGTGGCTCAGGAGAAAAAAACCTCTCAGCTGCAGGTTATTGCTATTTTCCCTCATAAAATTCATAATAGTTATTGGGCTTATGGGTAAATACCTTTTCTGATAGCAAGACTCTGGTTGTAAGGATAAAGGGTGCTTAAAACTCAGTGAAGAAATAATAGCAAATTGGGTTTGGGAATCTCTGTTTTATTATGATTGAATGGACGAAAGAACCAGATTATTTTATTAAATGCTACTTTTAGAAGGATAGAAAAATATAAATCCTAAAAGCAATTTATAGTTTTCATGCCGTTGACTGTTTTCTTGGTTCTTTTCAGTTCACTTCATAGTGACAGTGAGAAAATTTTGCAGGATCAACACTGTTACTCGATTTCCAGTTGACAGTTTGGATGTTTTTTAAGTGTATCTAGTGCTTTGAAGGAATTCTTGACCTACTTCAGAATTAGTTTTTCCAGTAAATTCAACCTTTAGTGATTATCTTGGCCACAAATCTTTCTTCAGATGACTTTTCAAAGATAAAATGTATCTTGACCAGGCTTACTTTACTTAGTTGGTTATCTATTTTTTTTCTTTTTGGAATTACGTCAATTAAATAAATAAAAAATATTATAATTCTTAAAATTAGGTGGGGGATTTTTGTTTGTGTTTTATTTTGTGTTTATATTTTTAACGAAGCATGTTATATTATTTCCTCATCCTCTTATTTTTATTTCTTCAAATTAGATTTTTCTACCTGACTGCCAAAGTATGACAACTTGTAATTCATATTAAAATAAATGTATTTTATGCACATGAATATAAGAACAAAAATATGGCTATGGTTAATAGAGTCAGGTTCCAAAATTTATCAATCTTTTTAAGGTCTTTGCTCATTATTGTATTCCTTTTGAGGGCTTTAACTTTTATACATTTGCATGTTATAGTCTACCAAAGGGATACGCAGGCTAAAAATCTGTAGAACTCAAGCTTATAGTACCTGCTTTTATATGCCATGAGCACCAATCAACCCTATCCAAGAATAACTTTTAGAAGCACAGAATCTTTTGGATGTAATCTTAGAACTGGAGTAATTGGCCAAAGTTTATATAAAAATATAGAATTTAATTGAAAAAGAAAAAAAAAACTTACCATGGCTGAGGGCTTATTCTGTCTCAGGGACTATATTTTGTGTTTTCACATAGTCCAACTCAGTTAAATTCTGCAAATTTAGATTTTTAGACCCAATTTACATTTTCAGGGGCAGCAAACTGAGGTGAGTCTACAAGGTGAATGAGCAGTGAACCCAAGAGAGCAATTCAGATCTTTATGACTTCGCAGCTCATGTTCTTCCACATTGTCTGTGGAATATGACGATGCTGCTTTTACACTATTCTTTTTTTTTTTTTGAGTTGGAGTCTCACTCCGTTGCCCAGACTGGAGTGCAGTGGCCGCTCCCGGCCACCGCAGCCTCGACCTGCTGGGCTCTGGCGACCCTTCTGCCTCAGCCTTCCAGTAGCTGGAACTACAGGCGCGCGCTACTACGCCCAGCTGATTTTTGATTTATTGTAGAGATGAGGTCTCGCCAAGTTGCCCAGGCGGGTCTTGAACCCGCGGGCTCAGGCAATCCACTCACCTCAGCCTCCCAAGGCGTGGGATTACAGGCTGAGCCACCGAGCCTGGTTTACACTATTCTTTACGCTGTTGCAATCTACAAAGGGGTTTTGGTAAACTTGTACTACTATTAACATGTTTTAGGCATTTTTGTACTGATGCATTCACTCATTCTCTCAACAAGTGCTTGCTAAGTGCTTACCATGTTTCAGAAGCTGCTTCATAGTCTGAGATTAAGTAACAAACACAGACAAAAATCTCTGATCACAGCACTTAGGTTTTACTGTGGGTGTATGTACCCACATTACGGTAGATAGTTTCTTTTTGCAGTATGCATACTTGCCCTTAGGACCCCCAACTTGTAGGTTACCCACAGCTGCCTGGAATAAGACTATAAGTGCCAGCATGCATCGCAGTCAAGTGTGGCTAAGAGAAATTCCTTCCTTCCTTCCTTCCTTCCTTCCTTCCTTCCCTCCTTTCTTTCTTTTTTTTGAGTTGGTGTCTCACTCTGTCACTCAGGCTGGAGTGCAGTGGTCCACTTACCTCCACCCCAGTGTTGACCTGCTGGACCCAGGCGATCCTTCCGTCTCAGCCTTCCAAGTAGCCAGAACTACAGGCACAGGCTACCACGCCCAGCTAATTTTTGATGTATTGTAGAGACAGGTCTCACCAAGTTGCCCGGGCTGGTCTCCAACCCGCCGGCTCAGGCAATCCACTCGCCTCAGCTTCCCAAACTGCTGGGATTACAGGCTGAGCCACTGAGCCCAGTCAGACATTTCTTTTTAAGAAGGAAATTTTTTTCCAGAGGGTTGCTCACTCCCATTGCCATCTTTCTTCCGTTCACCTTTCCTGTTGCTTGGAATATGGGTAGATGGGCTAGGAAGAGGACGGCAAGGGCCACACCCTGTGGATGGCAGAGCAGAGAGTTGGAAGTAGCCTGACCTGCTGATGATGGAGGAACTTCTAAACCAGTTCTGGAGTGCCTACTTCTGGATTGTTTAGAAAAAGAGAAAACAAGTTCTAGCTTACGTGGATTGCTGTTACTAGCAGCTGAATCCACATTAAAACATGCTTGAGTTTGCAGTTAATTTTCTTGTTTCTCCCTGCTCAGAACAACTTTATATTTTTTCTCTTCTCACCCAGCACTACCCAGCCCTTACCCCAATCCCAGAGTTTTCTCAGATAAACATTGTCTGAGCTCCTGAATCCTGAATCCAGTCGTGCTTGAATCTACTCTCTAGATGTTTTGATTATGATAACTAACATATGCCTTTTTGTTGTTGTTGTTACTTAATCTTATTTCTATTTGCTAGAGAAAGAGTTTTGACTGACTAGCATGCATATGTTGTTTATTAATGCGTGTATTTATTATTTATTTATGTTATAAACATGTTATAAATTGATACATATGTTATAAATATAAATGACTGACTGACATGTACACACGCATCATTGAGTCCTCCCAATTTTGCAGTTGAAAAATCTGAACTAAAAAGGAGCTAAATGATTAACCCAAGTCTCAGGAAAAACTCACCCCTGCTTAAATCTCTTTCCATTGTCAGGTGAATCTATTTCCTTGATGCCATCTTGCCCATTACACATCTGCAGTTGCAATCGTATAATGTAAGTTATATTATTTTTCTTTTATTAATTGTACTAGTGTGGTTATCTTTTGGGGTGTGGGAATAAAACCCAGGATATGTGATGTTAAAAGGAATTCTGAATAATCTCCCCTCCCCCATTCCTTAGACTTTTATTGAACAGCAGAAAAGTCGAAGAATGCAACATGTCATGGAGCTCAGTTTTCTTCCAGTGCAGAACTGATTCCTTGAAAATCCTTCCTAATATGTTATCCAGTCTGGGTTTAAAAGTCCCAAATGCCGAGGCTTTGGTCAGATTATATCTCACATAGTAGTTTGGGGCATACCGAACAGTTCCTGAAACCCAAAGTAAGCTTCTTTATTGCTGCTATGTGTGAGATTTTGCTGTCCAACATCGTTCTCTTTTTTTCTTCATGAATGCCCTCACTGACTTTTGGTTCTTATTCTTGTCTTTGAACATTCTGTTAGTTGCATATCTGTATGGATTAAGTCCATTCTCTCTTTGTCAATCAATTTGACTTATAACTGAATTCTGAACCCTTTCCAAATCATTGTGAAATATTTTCTAGTATTATTTCACCTTTTGGAGATAAAGACGGCACTTGGGTTTCTTTGTGGAAGTATAAATTTGAATAAGTATAATCCAACTAATTATGATAGACATTTATCTAATGTTTTGGTTAAAGAAAACAATTTTAATGTTCTCCTTGGAAAGGTCAAAAACTAATTTTCTAATTAATCATTTATTAAAAGTCTCCAGTAGCTCCCCATTTTCTTTTAAATAAAATCTAAAACTCCTTGCTGTGAATCATGAGATCTAATTTAACCTAGCCCTGCTTTTCCTTCCAGCCTCACTTCCTTCTCCTTGATTTCTATTCCAGTGGTCTGGCAATCCTAAGCTTAGATGTACCACTAGTTTCTTCTGTTGCTAGACTCAGCTTCTCAGCTACCTCTTGCTCCAAATCCATTTTATTCTCTTCTTTTTACCCTTTTTATATCCTACTTATCTCCATTTGTCATTGTCAATATTATTTTCTGTTTCCCATGCTAGATTGTAAGCTACTTGGCATGGGGGCAGGGATCACATACTGGTTTCCATGTACCTTTTTTTTTTTTTTAATTCATACTATTGTATTTCCTGTATATTATACATTGTTTATCTCATAGTATGTGTTCAAATATTTGGGAAACAAACATACACACACACACACACACACATATATATATACACATATATACATATATATGCATTACTTTTAGTTCACTGTAATCAGAAGTGTGTCTGGATGCTGATGGTAACCACTCTGAGCTTCTTATAATTGTAAAAGTCAATTATAAGATGACTTATATTCATCTTTTGTTATTGGTATATATTGAGTATCATAATTTTAATACGGATTTTTTTTTCTTAAAATGTGTATACATATTTTCTGGCACTGTGTGTGTGTGTGTGTATCAATGTATTATCTTAGAGCAAAAGGGAATAAATATTTTGAAAAAACTTTGTCATAGATAATTAAATTCTATTATAACAGTTTGCTGTTATATGGATTCCAAGACTTCTAAAATACTATTGGTGAAAAGAAGTCAGACATTGTCTAATTCAATACCTTATTTTCTAGATGAGGAAGCTGAGACCCGAAGAGAATAAATAGCTTTTCATAGATCATGTAGCTAATGAATGGCAGACTTCAGTAAGACTAAAGTTTGTATCTTCTGGGTATATTATATTATATTATATTCTTGATGCCTATGAATGTCCCACTATACTTGGCTTTGAGTCCCTCAGGATTTGTTATTGTATTCTACCTGTGTCAGAAGAACTCTTTTGGAACCATCAAGAAGCTTTGGTCTCCCCTTTCCCAATTTTCCTTCTTATGCTTCATACTCACAAGAAATATAATATAGTCCCCTTTTCCTCTATTTTTATTAAGTACTAATTGTTGATAATATATATATTTTTCTCACAATAGAAACTTGGTTGTATTTTTTTAAATTGCCTTTGGTGCTGGACGAGCTCTGGCTTGTTAAATGCTACCCCTAGTCCTTTCTCTCGATTCATTCTACGCCCACCTCCCTTAGTTCTCACCGTAGTGCCATTCATCAAACTGAAGAAGGAAATGAACCCAAAAGAAGGCAAGTGAAGCTTTGTGTATCTCTGAATGAAATGTAGCATTGTAGGTACAGCAAGTAAAAGAGGTGGGAACACTGTGGGCTGTATAACGTCTGGAAACTGCTTGTAAGGGATGTGTAATGTTGAGCGTTGTAGACAACTTATGACACCATTTAGTGTTTAAAACCACTTGGAGCCTGGGAGAGTAACTTGTGAAAATAAATAAAGTGATCAGATTTTTTTCTGAGAGGTGTAGAAAGGAGAGGGCTAAGGGTGAATTGAGGGGATATTGAGGGTTGTATTCTTAAGGACACGGTGGCTTAGCCCATTTGTTGATTTAAAAGTCATATAAAATGCATGAAATGTTAAATCATCCAGAGATGCTTAATGACTTTGAAGGTAACTTTTAATAAGGTACATTCTAGTTATATTTGATCACCAGTTAGGGAAATCACTCTTGCTGAACCGTTAGGACATAGACTAATAAAGTAAAACACAAAGCTTCTTGGTGTATGCAACAATATTGTAAGGCTTGATGAGAATGAAGAGAGTCTAAATTAAGCAATAACAATTGGGAAGCGTACTTTTCCTGGGGATTAATGACAGGCTGGGTGGAGTTGATAAACCATGGCTCTTCTGTGGGCCATTAACCTCAGTTGATCATTCATTCCCAAGAAATACCTGATGGTGAGGTCATTACTATAATTATCACCTTAAAGATGGTAGACTTGAGAGTGGTAAAGTTAAAAGAAAGGAGATTATTTCATCTAAAGCAAGTGCTTTGTAGACCAAAGTGCCATCAAGTCTATGGAGTCAATTCTCAGTTTGTAAATGGGGATGTGGTATAAAGTACCCCCTTTTTTTTTTAGAGAGAATTGAGTAGAGGAATGAGGCAAGAAGTCATGTTAGAAATGCACATGGTGGAGGATGTGAGTCTTTGCTCAAACTAGTCTCTTGAAAAATGACTGGTAGAATATTGAGAGTGTTTCTGGCAATGCAAGATATCCAACAATGGCTGAGTTAAGTACTGTCTGGGGTTTGATGCACATTCTGCCTCATTTGCATTGGTTTGACTTTAAATATAACCGGGGTGATGAAGAGGACTAGAAGGGAGGTGAAGGGTTTGACTTCACAGGGAGTATGATTGTGGGTACTTACAGTCTCCAGGCTTCAGTTTCTTCATCTGTAAAAATGAAGGGATAGATCTAGGTATCTCTAAAGACCAATTCAGCTCTGAAGTCTATCTGATGCATATTTAAAGAACCAAAGGTGTTCCTGAGATAATACCTATAGAGCTTGGAAATAGTGAGGAAAGGAAACCAAGAACTTCTCCTAGAGGATAGGCAGCTTAATGTGAGCGGGAGTGAAGCTTCCTCATTCACATTATTGATGGTATTTACTTATTTTTGAGATTGACTTATTCTAGGTTGCAGGATTCTAGCAAGACAAAAATGTTTAAATGGCAATTCCCCGCTGTTTTAATTGAAAATAGAATTTGAAAAAGACTCCTACAGGCAGCTGATTTCTTGTTCTCCTGTTGTGAGATCCAGGGGTGACAGAGGGTAGCTTTACTGCTGGTTAATATTGCAAAGCCAAAGACTTCTATACACTAATGGAATTTGAATTGGGAGACTGCAGCTCAAACACGGGGGGGGGGGGGATAAGTTACATAATTTGCCACGTTCACTCACCTTCTTGACCTTAGCAATCTTCTGCTCATTCCCATTGTCTCACCCACTATAACTTTCTGACACTGGTCATTAATTCAATCAGCTCTTCCTTTGACATCTGATAAGCACTTTCTGTGTGCCACGAACAGTGTTATGTGTTAGGAAATGAAAGGCAGGTGAGACATAGTTCTTGACCACTAAGGAATTGTCATTTCATATACGTCAATATAATTAAGAGAAAAAGGAAGGAAAATGAATGACTGTTATAAAAGAGGTAGATGCACAAAAGAGGAAGTGGTCCACCCTTCCAAGAAATGTCTGGTGCTCAGGAAAACTATCACAGAAAGTTTGTGATCTGAGATTTAAAGAATCTCTATAGTGTGACAGGTGGGGCATGGCATGTTCCACAAAAACACAAAAGAGTGAGCACATGTGGAAGTGACAAGTAACTCAATATGATTGGTACAGAGGGAAGGTGATTGGAGAGGAGACAAAAGGCTTCATAAAGTTAGGTCATCAAAAGGTTCTTGCATATCATGATGATGAGTTTGGAGTTCATCCTTTAGGTCAAGGGTGGAGTAATCATAATGTTATACATTTAATACATAGTATATACATGAAACACA
>CAUYQG010102005.1:0-13760 GCA_963574415.1 Tarsius wallacei
AGCGCACGCCTGTAGTTCCGGCTACTCGGAAGGCTGAGGCGGAAGGATCGCCGGAGCCCAGCGGGTCGAGGCTGCGGTGGCCGGGAGCGGCCACTGCACTCCAGTCTGGGCGACGGAGTGAGACGCCAACTCAAAAAAAAAAAAAAACACACAAAAAACTTGTATCCAAAATAGTGGAATCACGGCTAAGCTTTATACATTTTAGTAAGACAGAAGTTACAGCCAAAACAAATCAAAACATGTGAGATTCACATTGGTTTGGCCCAGGAAGGCAGGACATCTCTAAGCAGAGGCTTGTAGATCATAGGTAGATTTAAAGATGTTCTGATTGGCAGTTGGTAGAAAGAGTTAAACTCAGTCTAAAAAGTTTTCAAAATTAGTCAAATAAATACTGATTTAAAATAAAGGGGATTGGGGAAGCCAATGTTCTTGATATGCAGATGAAGACTCTAAGTAGCAGGATTTAGAGATTTCCCCAAGAGATGGCTTTGCAGGGTCATAAAACATTTTTTATTTTCTTCTTTATTTGTTATGTGATGTCATACCAGAGTCAGGCTGGAAAGTAAGCCACGTTATGCAGGGTTAATAATAATCCCTCTGATGAGATTTCATGATTTGTAGGGTATGATTCCCCAGCCTCCCTAGTTAGGAATTTGGCATGAGAAAAGGAAAAAAGGTCAGAATTTAGTCTTCATATGTGTAAATACAGAAATAGCTTTTATTTCTATTAACATTTTTAATATAAACTGGATCAAACTCTGTCTTTTTCTGAAATCCAATTTTTGTTGGTTTTGAAAGCAGTGAAGTGGCGGGAAGAAAGAAGAATAAAAGAAAAGACCTTATGTAATCTACACACCCCCAAACCAATGCTTGTATAATGAGGAATTGTCTGCATTACTTGAGGATTTAAAGAAACAAAACTCTACAAGGTGATTTGCACGTGAAAGATGTGGAAGTTTGTGGGCTAACAGTAACAAAAAAAAAATTCTACACATGGTGCCTAAAAAAGCTTCACCACTTCAAAGTCACATCTTTATGCTTACGTACAAAAATCACAGCAACTTATTTTTTTAAATCTGGTTGATACCTTTAGAAACTCACAAACACCTTTTGTATAAGTGTAAAATTTGGCATTTTTCTTCACCCTCTGGTCATTAAAGTGAGGAATCACAGTTAGTTGAATTAAGTATCCAAACTAGAACGCGATCAAATTAGAGCTTGGCTGTATATAGGGTGCAGCGAGTAAGAATGAGAAGGGGCATTTCCTTTTGAATTATCTTCTAACTGCTATGTTACAGATTAAAAAAAAGTTTGCTAATTTTACAGGTATTTGTATTTTACTTGAAAAATCAGGTGCTTTTAGGGTGTGGTTGTTCGCACATGGCAATCTCTCCTTGAGCATTTGATCTGTAGACATATAGACTGTAGCCCCTCTGCCTCCCTCTGCTATGGGATGTCTCCTTTATCTCAAACCATGGAGATTCTCGTCAGTTTCTATGCCTCCCTGGATCACAATCTTCCCCAGAGCTCAAAAGAGCGGAATTGGGGTGGAGAAAGGGAGTCCAAATGATCTGAAGCCTCAACTCCTACTGATACCATGTATACCTGAATTTTTGTTTAAAGAATTTTCTGTGGCTGGATGCAGTGGCTCACACCTGTAATCCCAGCACTTTGAGAGGCTGAGGTGGGAGGACTGCTTGAGCCCAGGAGTTTGAGACCAGTTTAGGCAATGTGGCAAGACCTTGTCTCTACAAAAATAAGAAAAATTAGCCTCGTGGGGTGGCGCATGCCTGTAGTCCCAGCTACTTAGGAGGCTGAAGCAGGAGGATTGCCTGAGCCCAGGAGGTCGAGGCTGTGGTGAGGCATGACTTTGCCACTCCCTTCAGCCTGGGAGACAGAGTGAAACCCTGACTAAAACCCAAACAAATACAAAACAAAGAACCTTCTGCATTTGACAAAATATCAATGTCAACAGTCTATAAATGTCAATTCTCTTGCCTTCCTTTTTCCTACTTTCTATAATTCTGATATAGATGGTTACTAATTTTACAGAACCCATTTTTTCTAAACTAATGTTTATTCCTAATAATAATGAATATGATTATTTTCCATGGCTTTAAAGATAGATCTTATCAAAGAGCATTTACTAAACGCCTCCTTTGTGTAAACAACTCAGCACTTATTTACAATTCTTCTTGACCAGGGAAAAATGCACGCCTTGTGCCCTTGATTTTGAATTTGACCAGAACCTGAGAAGCAGAGAGGTTTTGATGTAGCTGAAGACTGGATGTTTTATGGCTGTTGTTTTGTCCTTTAGCCAAACTACCTGTCATCAAAGGAGCTGATTCTTGATGAGCTGATTTAAAGCCAAGGTTTGGGAGACTAGACTGAAAGGCAGATGAAGCAAAACAAGTAAACTTGTTAATGAACTGTGCATATGGAGTTTTACTGCTTCCAAAATGTAGCTAATGGCTTTAGTTTGTGCGAGCCATAGTCTAAGGGATAATGGCAAAACCAACTTGGATGGCAAGCAATGAAGATGTACTCAACCAAGTAGATTTGAAAATGTCTAAAAATGCAAATTATGACTGCATTTGTTAATGAGGTTGCTATTTTTAAAGACACACATTAATACAACCAATCTGTTTCATAACACTATGGTGTCTTCTTTGCTATTTCTCCTTCTCTTCTTTATTTTTTCCTTTTTATTACTTTCTTCCACGTACATATTTATTCCTCTTTTTCCTTTGGTAAGTGCCACTCAGATACAGTAATTGGGCTAAGAAGCACAGATTAGAAAATGTGCTTGGTTTTCCTATACTACTTATTTATAAAGAGGTTTCAAGGATCTTCCAGCTGGATTCTTGGAGGTCAGCATTGTCTAAGTCATATTTGAAAAGCTTGGGTAAGTACTATTACAATAGTAACATCAAAGATCACAGATCATCAGAACAGATATAACAACAACAACAAAAACAACAACAATAATAAAGTTTGAAATATTGTGAGAATTACCAAAATGTGATCCAGAGACAAGAAGTGAGCACACACTGTGGAAAAATGACACCAATAGGCTTACTTGATGCAGAGTTACCACAATCCTTCAATTTGTAAAAAATGCAGTATCTGAAAAGCGCAATAAAGTGAAGCACAATAAAACGAGGTATGCCTGTCCACAAAAGGGTAGTTATTGCTACACTGTTTGCAATACTAAAAGAGTGGGAGCAGCCCAGTAGATGATTGGTTTAAATAGTCTTTGGTATATCCACACTATTGACTATTGCAGAGCTGTCTGAAAGAAAGGGGGCACTCTCCAATACAGGTATGAAAAGATGTCCAATATACATTGTTAAATGAGAAAAGCAAGGTATATAAGAGTATGTATAATATGCAGTCTTGTTTAAAAGAAGGATATAGAAAGAGAACAATGATATATATTTGTATTTGTTCTTCTAAATGCACAGAAAAACTTTGGAAGGAGATACAAAAGCTAATTGAGAACTAAAAACCACCTACACCTATTCTCAGCCTGAACACTAAGAAAAGAAACCACACATTATTTTTAAACCAACATGATTTTGCTTTTCTACTATCCCCATGACCATTTCTTTAATTTTCTGGGACTGTCCTGCCCAAGCAAATGGTTTGATTGTTCATTAGTAGAATTTCCCCAAAGACCTACCAACTCTTCATTGGAAAGGATTAAGTTTACCCCTCAAGATTCTTTGAATCCCTTGGTCTCAGAGTCCTCACCTTGATGATTCCACCAATCCTGGACTGTTGTGTTGTGATTCTTACTTGGTCCTAGTCAAGAGTCTGCATTGAAAGACCGCCTTAAACCACACTTCCAACTCTCGAAGAGCTTTTGCTTCACCTCACGCACTCTGAGACATTGCAAAGCTTTGTATGGGGTGTTCTCTCCCACTGCAGTAAGCAATTAGCTTTGTCTTATTATGAACAGTTGTGTCGGTGATATTTGGGGAAGTAGCTTTTGATATAATAAAAAGTGGTTACCTGTTTTAGAGGGGGTTTATGTGTGTAAGGGAATTGGACAGATGCTAGGGGGTGGAGAAAAGACATAGTTTACCTTTTTATTTGTTTTCGTGAAAATCTTTTATACTGATGAATCATGTGAATGCATCATCTATTAAAAATTAAATAAAATAAATATTTTGCATACATACAAGTATAAAAGAAAATTAGAAGGTAATTATTAAACCACTAAATTTCCTTTCAATGCTGTGATCCTATTGCAATTTTATATTGTCCATAAGAAAATGATTTCCAAAATTGATGCAATATTGGCAATGTTTATATACCTATTGTAACGGGACAGCTTTCAAACTCCCAGGTCATTGATTCACAGGTGTTGCTAATGCTGATTTCAATTAACATTTGTCAGAACTAAAAATACAAAAGTTATCTAGAGCCCAGCACTATGTCGACAATATTATTTTTAGCCCTGTGACTTTTTAGCATAGACTTGTGGTTTTAATTGGAGAACCAATTACTTTAAAAACTATTTTGCTCCTGCTCTTTAACATATTTCTATCAAGAGACCTGTGTTTTTGGAAGATTATAATGATTATTAGGATTTGTGGCGGTCAGAAGAATTCAGGGTGTCTCAGAGAGAATTGTGGGTAACTTGAAAGGACAGAGGATATTTTCAGAGTCTTAGCTGATTGGAGTTTAAAGGTCTGCTGTTGTAGTTGAGTTGAGGTAACAACAACAACAAAAAAGAAAATTGGCAAAAAGTAAAAGCAACAGATTTACAAAAGCAACGAGAATGAACAGCACAACTGACTTTGGCACGTTAAAAAAATAAAAACAGGATTATAGTTTGTTTTACCTTTTCATATTTCTTTAAATAACATTTGGAGGGAAAAGGCTAGATATCAAAAGAAAACAGAGATACCCTATAGGGTATGCTATGGCCAAATAGGATGGAAAAATAAACCTAAATTTCCTTCTTTTTGTAATCTAAGGGTTAAAAGAAGGAGCTATTAGGCACAGATAGTTGAAAACAAACTCTAAGATGAGCACGGTGGCTCACACCTATAATCCCAACACTTTGGGAGGCTGAGCCAAGAGGATTGCCTGAGCCTATGAGTTTGAGACCAGCCTGGGCAACATGGCAAGACCCTGTCTCTACAAAAAACAACAAAAATAAAAATAAAAAAATTTACTGGTGTGGTGGTGCACCTCTGTAGTTCCAGCTACTTGGAAGGCTGAAGCGGAAGGATCACCTGAGCCCAGCAGGTCGAGGCTGTAGTGGCTGTGAGCATGCCATTGAACTATAGCCTGGGCAACAGAATGAGACTCCTACTCAAAAAAAAAAAAAAAAAAAAAAAGAACAAACCCCAGATTATTTACATTTTATTCTTAAGTGTTCATGTCCTTTAGGAGCATCCTTTTTACTTTTTTAAATCTGACTGTAGAAAGAAATGATTAATTTTCAAAGTATTGTAGCTAAATTGACTTTTGCATAATAATATCATTTGTTTGAATGTCATTTATAATTTATCAGGATCTCTCAAATACAAAATGCATTCTCATTCTTGATATTCACTGTTCTCTATGTATGGTATGTTGAACAAATAATATATTCTTTCTTTCCCTTAATGACTTTTTTCTTTCATTTAATTAATATTATTTGATGCTAACATCTTTCAGAAACAAGTAGTTATCATCTTTCTTATCAATAATAAACTCAATTACATATTCAAGATAGTTTCTTGAAACTGGTGTCCATCTGTTTAACATATTCTCAGTTGGCTCCCTCAATTTAATCCTTTGCTTATGGACGTATCTTTTCACTCATAATCATTTTGTTTTTTCTTTATACTTTGAAAAGTCTGACATTTTAATATTGGTATATGGAATTGAAACTTTTTTTTTTTGAGTTGGACTCTCACTTGGTCGCCAGACTGGAGGGCAGTGGCACACTCATGGCCACCCCATTGTCGACCTGCTGGTTTCTAGCGATCCTTCCACCTCAGCCTTCCAAGTAGCTGGAACTACAGGTCTGTGCTACCATGCCTGGCTAATTTTTGATTTATTGTAGAGATGAGGTTTTGCCAAGTTGCCTGGGCTGGTCTCGAACTCACAGGCTCAGGCAATCCACTTGCTTTGGCTTCCACAGAGCCTGGCAGGGATTGAAACTTTTAAGACATGGGCATTCAATTTTTCTTGTGGTTAGAGAAGCTGAAATTCTATTTATCCTTCTATTGATTCTGATAAAGACTTGAGGGTATTGTCCCTCCTTTCTTAAGACAACAGAATGCCCACTGCTAGTGGGGTCTGAGCATGCCTGGAAGCCAGGTGAGGCAGCTGCCAGAGTATCTGCATGAAAGGTTGAGGAGACTTCCCAGAGAGAACTCATCCTAGGGGAGGAGGGAAGTAAGTGAGTACTGCTTGGAGACTCTTTCCTCCCTAGCCTCACAGATGTACATTTGCTTTTGTGATAACAGGAGAGATTGGTTGAAAGGAAGGTGTCCATGGCCACAGTCACCATGTAGCTGTGCTCACTGGTGTACCTTCTGGGAAGTGGTGGAAGTGCTTTGTAGACACCAATGGTGTGAGGTAATTATCTGGACATAGACTCTTTCCTGCCCATACCAGGCTTTTTGTGCCCCTCCCTCAGGGAGCAGTCTCTGGGCAAGGCTAGTCTCTGAAGGATATGCATATTCTCAGTCATGAGTCCTGGGTTGCAGGTGGTGAAGCAGAACTGCAAACAATGTAGGTGGTACCCTTAAATCAGTGTAATTAAAACACCATATAGCAATTTGAATAATTAACTTGTTTGATTATAAAGTGGTTTGCTGTACAGTCCTAAGGCGTGGATTCTTTCTTCACTGACTGGCCACCATCAGTGCATTCAGTAAGTTGTAATAAACCAATATCTTTCTCTCCTAGACCTCTAGTGATTTCTTTGGACTACCTAAAGTACATGACATGCAAGCCCTCTCAGATTTGGGGTTATTGCATTACATCTGATTTTACATAATTGAGGTGGCACTGCCTGGTGGTCACTGAGGCCGTGAATAAAAGCTAAAATAGTATTTATGTGGTGGCTGACAGGACCTAATCCTGAATTTTGTGAGAAGACTTCCTGGAGTCTCCCAGAAATAAATGTGGGTGACTTTGCAAGAAGCAGAGGTCTTACACTGACAGATGAGAACGTGAGTAAACACTAGTTGAGATAAATTTTTTGTCATATAGAAAGAAAATTCTTTGGACGACATCCATTTCTTAGTATGGGATATAGGTTGAGTTGATTTACATTCGTCTGAAAATTAGAAAGATTTCTGAAGAGGAGTCTTTTACAAACCGGATTTAGTGAATGGAACAACCTAATAACGCGAGCTTTAGTGCCAAGCCACCAAGTTTTTACTGATAATTTGCAATGGAGAGTTGTAGCTCATTCTCAGTGTGATTTCAATGGAAGTAGTAGTGAATGCCCAGGTAGCTACAGAAGGAGTATTGTGGTTTTTAAAGGGAATATTTAGAGGGAAATTCACTCCACCAGACCTAGGGCATGCACAGGGATTTCCACTGAGCAGAACTCCAGTGAGGAACCATTAAGAGTTCTTTAGATGGAAGCAAGAGACATCGACCGATTCTAACTTTAGCAAGAATTATATTGCAAACACTCTTAAAATAGCTTCTGCATTTTTAAAGAGTTAAAAAAAATAGGGGTTTTCTCTCACTTCACAACTGAAGTTCTCAGCTATTAAAAAAAAACAAAACACCTAACTTTTACATGCATGGGAAAAAGTATTCAGAGCTTTAAGTATCTGACGAATAAGTGAGTAGCTGTTGATTCCTAAGGGTCTCTTCCAACTCTGTGAGATGTGAAATTGTAACAAGAGGCTTATCTTTGCTGGTCTTCCTTGTATTATAAAGTTCCTCTTTCTCAGAAGCAAGGTTTTGTATTTGTTTTTGTGTTTGAAGCTAGGATTGGACTAGGTGATACTACTGCTTATTCCAGTGTTGTAACTCTAGTATTTTCCTAATAAAACTCAACTTCTGTGCACTCCTAATATCCAGCATCCAGAGGCTCCTCCTACCCCAGTAGGAAAAGATTTGGAATTTTGTTCCATTTTTGGTTATTTTCTTCATGTCCTAGGATGGCTGGAAGAAAAATAAAAAGCCTACTCTGACTTTATGTACTTACTTATCGAGAAGCAATAAATGTATAGAAGCTGAAAAACTGTTGTCAAATTGCAAAATAAAAGACTGGCCAAAGATTTACTTATGAAATCTTAGTCTTTTTAGTCGTAAGATGACTTTTTCTTTTTCATTCATTTATTCATTTCTTCAACAAAACTGAGCAACTACTATGGGCCAGGAACTGTGTGTGTGTGTGTGTGTGTGTGTGTGTGTGTGTGTGTGTGTGTGTGTGTGTGTGTGTCTATTGGGGGAATATTTATAGATAGAAATAAAGAGACATGGTTACTGCTCTCATGGAGTTTTCAGCCTAGTAAGTGCGGCAGACAATTAAGGGCTTTGTAAGGGGCAGTCAAGCATCCTTTGGGAGCAAGGGCTAAGTCAACTTAGCTCAACATGTCTAAAGCTAAACATTTTATCTTCCTGTATTTGCACCCTCTGCTCTATTCTGTTATGATAATTTATTTCTCAGGGACAAAATATTAAAGGCATCCTTGATTCCTCCCCCTTTCTCACCCCACAACTCATCAGTCACTAGGTATATTCATTTTTTTGGTCAGAGTCTCACTCTGTCACCCAGGATGGAGTGCAGTGGCATGCTCACAGCCACCACAGCACCAACCTGCTGGGCTCAGGTGATCCTTCTGCCTCAGCCTTCCAAGTAGCTGGAACCATAGGCACGTGCCACCATGCCAGGCTAATTTTTTGATTTATTGTAGAGATGAGGTCTCACCAATTTGCCCAGGCTAGTATCAAACTCCTGGGTTCAGGCAATCCTCTTGCCTCTGCCTCCCAAAGTACTTGGGCCACCATGGCTGTCCTAGATATATCTGTTTTTAAATTGCAGTATGACAATTTAGTCCACAAATAGTTTTAGTATCTTCTATCTATAAAATATTCTTCATTGGAAATAGAACTGTATTCTTTCCTCTCTATGAATAGTACCTAGCTTTATTGAGGGTTAGTATGTGCCAGGCAATGTTGTAAGAGCTTAATCCTTATAGCAGTGTATTATCTAATTCTCATTATTACACTTTGAAATAGGTACTATTACCATCCTCAACTTACAGATGAAAGAATTTAAGCAAGGACAGGTTATTAAGTTCACCAACTAGTAAACAGAAGAACTAGATTTTGAAACCAAGTAGTCTGACTCTGGAATCCATGCTCTTAACTACTATGCAATACCGCCTTTCCATGCCTTGGTTTTATATCTTGCTAAGACTTTTATTCAGAGACTGATGGCTTTATGCCAGGCGTTTTTGCCTCTAAATTCTCCCGTTATAATGTATTCTGTTCTTCACATAAAATTAGTCTTTCTGAAACCACATTTTAAGTCACCCTGTAGCTCTAGAATTCTCACAACCATTTCAGTTCCTGTAGAATAACATGCAAATAATTTAATAAGAGGCTGACATTTACAGAATCCTTCACTATATGCATAGACAATCACCTATAGGGATAATCTCATTTATTCAATACAACAGCTCTGTTATGATAGGCAGATTGAGATGCCCCCAGGATCCAGTCTTCCTGACATTCATGCCCTTGTGTAATCCCCTCCCCAGGGATGTGGGTTGAATTTACTGACTTGCACATAATGAATAGAATAGAGCAGAAGTGATGAGAAACACTTTCAAGAATAGGGATGTAAACTTTGGAATTTTGGATTATCTGTTATATAGCAACAGATAACCAATATACCTATGAACTAGAAAGTGTTCTCATCCCCATTTTACAGATAGAAAAATGAAGCTTAGCTGAGTAATGTGTTCAAGATTACTTGGTGGCAGAGTTTGGATTTGGACTTAGAATTGTCTGAGCCAATTAACTGCTATGCTATTAAAACAGCTAGCAAGTATTCAGCCTACACTAGTGCCAGATTGTGTGAAGCACTTTATAGCATTCATTCATTCAGTACCTGCAGCAATCATATACCATATTCTTTCTGATTTGTTGGCCAGCCATGATTTAGCCCCAATATCCCTTAATAAGTCTCCCAAAACAGTTTGCTGAAAACATCATCCCGCAAATATGCATTGGTTTTTCCAACCTCTAAGCTCTTGCTCAAACAGATCCACATTTTTTTTTTTTTTTTTGAGTTGGAGTCTCACTCTGTCACCCAGACTGGAGTGCACTGGCCGCTCCCGGCCACCGCAGCCTCAACCTGCTGGGCTCCGGCGATCCTTCCGCCTCAGCCTTCCAAGTAGCTGGAATTACAGGTGGACACTACCATGCCCGGCTAGTTTTTTTGATTTATTGCAGAGATGAGTTCTCCCCAAGTTGTCCAGGCGGGTCTCGAACCCATGGGCTCAGGCAATTCACTCACCTCAGCCTCCCAAATCGCGGGATTACAGGCTGAGCCACCGAGCCCTGCTCAGATCCACATTTTTAAATGACTTCTCTATTCTCTGACTTGTCATTTTCCAAAATCCAGCTTAATTTTCAACTTTAAGGTAAAGCCTAACCCAAATGATTTCTTCTTGTTCTGGAGTTCTTCAGTGATTACTTCCTATACAATTTATTAGTAGTAACACCCTGCCTTATGCCAACATTTTGTTATTATTTGGATAGTAACTTAAGTCTTTTATTTGAATATCTGTTTATTTATGACTTTCTTCCCTATTGTGTTCTTAAGTCCTTTAAGGTTATATCTGTCTTAATCTATTTGTTTATTATATATTCTCAGTAGGTATTTATTGATTTGGTTCAATAATATAGTGATTAATAATTTGATACTGATTTTGAGTCTTAAATATGAGATACTAGCTAAATACAATACAATTCAACTTTAATTTCAAAAGTAATTTTGAAGCCAGGTGCAGTGGTGCACACCTGTAATCCAGCGACTTGGGAGGCTGAGGTGAGAAAATCACCTGAGCCCAGGAATTTGAGGTCAACCTGGACAACATAGCAAGACCCTGTCTCTAAAATAACAAACACAATTTGAATATTTTTAGTATTAAAAGGTTCTGTTTATGGTATTAAAATACTGCTTGCAAAGAAGTTAAGGAAACAACTTATACTACTGCTTTGGAATAATTTTTCCCATGGCTATGCAGGAATTTCCACATTTTACAACTAAAAGTATTTTATCTTCCTATTTGTCTTTCCTAATATTGACTTTTAAAAATATTGTTTTATTGTTTGCTCTAAAGACTTTGTTCTTAAAACTTTAATTTCAGGCATTTATTTTCATGGAACTGCAAGGGATATGGTAAAGTTTGTTTTATTTGGAGTTAGAAAGACCGTGTTGAAATTCTTACTTTATCATTTACTGGTTGTACAGTCTCAGACAGGTAATCTAATGTCTTCATGCCTCAGTTCCCTTTAGAGAACAATAGGAAAAATGACGCTCAGCTCATAAAATTGGTGGATTTATTAAATGAGACAAAACATGAAAATATTTATAACTTGTCTACTACATAGAAAGCTTAATAAATGGTGAAAGATATAGGGATTATCCCTTTTCTGACCCTTTTGAACCAAAGTAGAACAATAACATTATGAGTTAAAGTAGAAAGGTTAAGTCTTAAGGTAGCAATTATGTAGGTATTTAGCTGATGACAATATCAGTGAAGTCACAGGATGCAGAATAAGAGCTAAATATGAAAGAGAACAATAATTACAGAGGGTGGGGGGAGGGAAAGAGAGAGAGAGAGAGAGAGCGAGAGAGAGCGAGAGAGAGCGAGAGAGAGCACGAGAGCACAGTGGTTGTAATCGGAAGGCTTGAGGTAGGCCTTGAAGGATAGACATAGTTTAGGTAGACCAATAGACCAAAGGGAGAACAGAACTTCCCCCTGCCCCATTTCTGGTCCCTTCAGCTTGAAGTGTGAGTCAGAGCAGGCATTAGAAGAAGGAGGTAAGGTGGTTTCCACAGGAAGCCTCAAATGGAACACAGAGAGCTGTTGGTAGCACTAGGTCAGAAGACCTGGTTCCAGTCTCGGGCCTGATATTGATCACTCTGAATGTCTGTGTTAAGTCCCCTTAACTGCTTTGGGCCTCTTTTCCTTATTTTTAAAATGAGTAGGTTGGGCTAGGTGATCTGAAAATTTCTTTTCCTGTTCACACCTATGATTTTCTTATTTCCTCACTTGGAACATATGGATAATTCGAGTGATGGAGTTTGAATGAGGCTTATCACAATTTGGAAAATATGATTTCATTTCTGAGCAAGCAATATGGGAGAATATTCAGCAATATTCTCTTAATTTTATTGTATTAGGTATTTCTTTGCACTAGGAAATTTGTTTTTTAATGTATTGGAAATGTTTCTCCGGCATTTCCTCCTACTCATTATGTATTTTGGAAGGGACATTTCTTGCCCATTTTTCACTTGATCTTTTGTTGTTATTTTGTTCCCTAGGGAGTCAGTTACTAATTATGCCTCTTCACAGACTTGTAGAAATACCTTGGACTTGTGGTTCTATGGATCTGTCATTTGGATAGAATTTTCTCAATCTGGTCTGCACTGTGACAGAAACACTGTTCTTTAGACTTCTCAATTCAAAGACTTTCTTTCAGTTTTGAAAAGGTAATACGTTGTATGCTGAAGACTATGGGCTGGAGACTTGCTTGGCTACTCACACGAAAATATACTATGCTTGCAGTGGTGGAACTGAAATTAAAATTTTTGTAAAAGAAAAAATACAAGAAGGAATTCTGTTATTTCATCAGAACACTGTCCTTCAGGAGCATAAAAGGCTATGTCTATACAGAATGAAATAAAGTGGAGATTTGTTCATTATATGATTATTCTGATCTTTATAGAAAGCCAGGATGCTGTGAAGCAAAAGGTTGAAAATCTTTTTTGTAGTTTTACCACTGGAATATCTAGCTTGGCTGCTTACATTGATTAGAGTCAATGGATCATGATTAAATTTAGTTCCTGTTTTGTGTGATAGTTATAAAGTGAGTCTCATGATATTTCTTTCGGCAGTTCAGATGGAAGTAGAAAAAGGTTTAAGTATTAGCAAAAGGCCATCTTTCGTTCTTTCAGGTTTTTTCACTATCTCTCCTGCAGTTCTGCAGGCTTGAGGACGGTGGTGCTGCTGCCCCATTCTTGTTGAAAAGATACTGCTCAGGACTCTCACCTCCCCTGGTCGTTAATAACATTTGTAGCGAGGTAAAGGAAAAAGAAAGCACCATTCGACACCATGACCCAGGGCACAAACTGATGACTTCTGAAGGTCAGGGAAGGACCTGCCACCATCTCCCCAGCTCATGCATTCAGGCACCCCACAAGATTACCAGTTGCACTGGCTGGGTCCCTGTTACTTTTGCAGGGAAGTGTCTGGTATGAAGTTCAGCTGAGGAGGTAGAAGCTGATTGTAACAGATTGATCTGTGGAGGCAAACCTGGGGCTTATCTAATTCATTTCAGAAAGCTCTCCAACATTCCAAAAGGCACAAGCTAGGTCAGGGAAAACATGAATTAACTCTTGAAGAAAAGCTCAAAGAGAGTAGAGCTTTACAAGTGGGAGGAGGGGTAAGAAGCTTACAAATGTTTTGTATGCATGAGTGTAGAAGCATGCCAAAGAAAGGCTAGGGGTGTGTGTGTGTGTGTGTGTGTGTGTGTGTGTGTGTGTGTGT
>CAUYQG010102006.1:0-20813 GCA_963574415.1 Tarsius wallacei
AAAGAGAGAGAGAGAGAGAGAGAGAGAGAGAGAGAGAGAGAGGGAGGGAGGGAGGGAGGAAGGGAAAGAGAGAGAGAGAGAGAGGGAGGGAGGGAGGGAGGAAGGGAAAGAGAGAGAGAGAGAGGGAGAGAGGGAGGGAAGGAGAGAGAGAGAGGGAGGGAGGGAGGGAGGAAGGGAAAGAGAGAGAGAGAGAGAGAGAGAGAGAGAGACACACACACACACGGTGGTCTTACTTTGTTGCCCAGACTGGTCTTGAACTCCTGGACTCGAGTAGTCCTCCTGCCTCGGCTTCCCAGAGTGCTTGGAATTACAGGCATAAGCCACCGCACCCAGCCTGGTTCAAAATTTAACTTACATGTCTTGTGAATGTACACTAAACAGAGTCCTTATCTCAGAAGCACAGCAGCAAGCAACGTGAAAGCCCATGCCTGAGTGTCAACTCCTTAGGACTTGAGACCTTTGGCCAAACCTGTGTGATTGCTTAGATACAACCTTAGCCACACCCATGGCCTACTTTACCCCCTGAAGACTGAAGCCATGTAAAAACTTCAGATTCATTTAAATAAATAGTTCCTATAAGGATGTTTGATATCTTTTTTAATTTTTTAATTTTTTTTTTAGTTGGAGTCTCACTCTGTCGCCTAGACTGGAGTGCAGTGACACGCTCCCAGCCATTGCAGCCTCGACCTGCTGGGCTTTGGTGATCCTTCCGCCTCAACTTTCCAAGTAGCCGGAACTACAGGTGTGCTACCACACCTAGCTAATTTTTTTTTATTTATTGTAGACCCACCAAGCTGCCCGGGTGGGTCTCGAACTCGCAGGCTCAGGCAATCTACTCACCTCAACCTCCCAAAGTGCTGGGATTACGGACTGAGCCACCAAGCCCGGCCAATGTCTTTTTTTAGAAGGATATTTGATTTTAAATAAATGTTGCATGAGGTTATTATAAATGATTATAAAAATTAGAATGTGTGATAGTCTTTGTGTTTTGTAAAACTTAAAGTATTTTCATTTTTTTCATTATTTAAAATATTTTTCTCCTTACGAAATACTGTGATAAATTAGTCCAGTAAGACTTTTCATAGGCTAGTTGGGTGTGGTGGCATGCACCTGTAGTTCCATCTACTTGAAAGACTGAGGCAGAAGGATCACCTGAGCCCATCAGGTTAAGGCTGCAGTGGCTGGGAGCATCCCATTGCACTGCAGCCTAGATGAGAGTGAAACTCCAACTAAAAAAAAAAAAAAAAAAAAAAGACTTTTGATAGCCATGTGATAGCAAGGCTTCTTTAATAGGTTTGGTAGAGTATACATCTGCAGCTAGGCATGGTGGCTCACACCTGTAATCCCAGTACTCCAGGAGGCCAGTACTCCAGGAGGCAGGCGGATTGCTTGAGCCCAGGGCTTTGAAACTAGCCTGGCAACATAGCAAGACCTGTCTGTACAAAAAATTAGCCAGGCCTGGTGGTGGTGCACGCCTGTAGTCCCAGCTACTCAGGTTGCTGAGGTGGGAGGCTCACCTGAACCTCGGAGGTTGAGGCTGCATTCATTCCAGCCTGGGCAACAGAGACCCCCAACTAAAAAAAAAAAAAAAGAAAGAAGAGAAAAAAAGAATATATTCTCCATAGTACATAGAAGTTGGGGAATTTTATCATTTTGTGCAGTTTTGTGCAGTGACTAATAGTAAGCTGCCTTTCTGGAAAGTATCAAGTCATTTTTACTAGCCCATTTTATAATTATTTTTCTATTCAAAGTATTATTGTGATCTCTGAACATCCTTTTAGTCATAATATATTTTTTTCTTTTTTTGCATCAGGGTCTCACTCTGTTGCCTAGGCTGGAGTGCAGTGGCACACTCATGGCCACCGCAGCCTTGACCTACTGGTCTCAGGCGATCCTTCTGCTTCAGCCTTCCAAGTAGGTGGAACTACAGCCGTGCACCACTATGCCCAGCTGATTTTTTGATTTATTGAAGTGACAACGTCTTGCCATGTTGCCCAGGCTGGTCTCGAAGCCATGGGCTCAGGCAGTCATCATGTCTCTGCCTTCCAAAGTGCTGTGATTACAGGTGTCTGCCACCGTGCCCAGTCACACTATATTTTTAAAAAATTCACTGTTTTTATTAAGTAACACATTGTTAAAGGAAAAAATAACAGATCATGCAAAGAAAATGTAAATCAAGAATGCAAATGATACAAAAATAATGACTATCAGTTTGCTATGTATCCTTAAAGAAATATCCTGTGCAATCACACGTATATGCATGCATACATACATGCATATATAGAAATATTTAGTTTTGCTGGGCTCGGTGGCTCAGCCTGTAATCCTGCGCTTTGGGAGGCCGAGGTGGGTGGATTTTCTGAGCCCGCGGGTTCGAGACCTGCCAGGGCAACTTGGCGAGACCTCATCTCTACAATAAATCAAAAAATCAGCCAGGCGTGGTAGCGCACGCGTGTAGTTCCAGCTACTCGGAAGGCTGAGACAGAAGGGTCGCCGGAGCCCAGTGGGTCAAGGCTGCGGTGGCCGGGAGCAGCCACTGCACTCCAGTCTGGGCAACGGAGTGAGACTCCAACTCAAAAAAAAAAAAAAAGAAATATTTAATTTTGTATTCATGTCTGCTTTTTTTTAATCTTCAGTTTTAGAGGATCTAGATATGAAGACTAGAAATGTTCTATATTGGAATGGTACTAAGTGAAAATTCCATTCTTCAAAGATAAGCTTTGTCATGTTTCCCCCATCTCCATGGTCACCTCTTGCCCCCATTCTGTTCTTTTCATTGCCACTCATCTTAAGAGGGATAGAGTGTAGTGGGTCTCAGACCTGGCTTGGTTGTACATCAGATTTCTTTCTTTCTTTTTTTTTTTCAGTGGGAGTCTCACTCTGTCACCCAGGCTGGAGTGCAGTGACCCGCTTACAGCCACCGCAGCCTGGAACTGCTGGGCTCAGGTTATCCTTCTGCCTCAGCCTTCCAGGTAGCTGGAACCACAGGCGTGCACCACCACACCCAACTAATTTTTTGATTTACTGTAGGGATGAGGTCTCGCCAATTTTCCCAGACTGGTCTTGAACCCCTGGACTCAGGCAGTCCTCTTGCCTCCACCTCTCAGAGCGCTGGGATTACAGGCGCAATGGCTATACATTAGATTTCACTGGGAAACTTTGAGAAATGTCTACATTCTACCTCCACTCTCCAGACTTTTTTTTTTTTTGGAGTCTCACTCTTGCTCAGGCTGGAGTGCAGTGGCACACTCACGGCCACTGCAGCCTCGAGCTGCTGGGCTCAGACAATTCTTCCACCTCAACTTTTCAGGTAGCGGGAGCATGGACTCAGGCAATCCTCTCACCTCAGCCCCCCAAAGTGCTGGGATTATAGACGTGAACCACTGCGCCCTGCGCATCCAGACTCTTAATTGGTCATAATGAGGCAAGTCATGTGGGAGGAGAACTTGCTTTATCTTGCCCTGTGTATAGAAACCTACCTGAGCTTCTGAGTTCAAATGTGGTCTGAGGGAAGGCAGTGGTTGAATCCCAGGGGCCATCTTCCCCAGTTTTCCTGCCTTTGAAAAGGCATGTGCACGTGTGCATGAACACACTCACACGTCTCTGTAATCTCTTAAATTCTCTGTGAAATTCACTGCCGTTATATTTCTGGTTGATTCTAGTATTGGTCTATTCACAGAATTTGTAATACCTTAATTCTAAAGGAAATCGGCATTCGTGCAGTGCAGATTAGACACACAAAAAGGTGATTGATTAGGCAGTATGGTCTTGTGGTTAACTGTGCTGATGCTAGAGCCAAGCTTCCTGGGTTACAATCCTGGTTCCTTAACCCTTTGCACATGAATGTCCCCTCTGAGAGGATATTGCAAGTCTGGCAACTATTCGGATGTCCCTTCTCAGGAGATATAAAGGGATTGCTGGCGATTATACAGGACAAACTTATGCAAGCGCAAATTTTTCAAAAATGAATGTTTACTTGAAGTTTTCCATTCAAAAACAATGAAAAACTTGTGTCCCATTTGAAATTTGTCATGCTTTTGATCAATCACTTGAGAAGTGGTTTCAGGAATCATGTGTGTCCTTCCACATTGTCTTTGATCAACAGACTGGACAATAAATTACATATTATTAATGTGGGAGAAAGAAAACGAGGCAGTATTGTCTACTCGAATAGAAAAACAAGTGGAAGATGTCAAACAAATTACTACTGTATAACATGTATTGATGAACCTGCAATGCATGTTGGTGACTGTTTCACATGTTACCACAAGTGAGAAAAATATATGACATAAAATTTTGATTTTTTTTTGTCGTAAGTTTGTCAATGTCCAAAATTCCATTATAAGCCAAATATCATTACAGTGTAATAATTGGTTTCAGTGCTTTACTATGCAATATGAAGTGACTTGTTTTTCACCATTTCATACAAAAACGCAATCAAGTCTTGATCCGCAAGATGTCTCCGAGTGCAAAGGATTAATTTATGCTGTTGAGCTTGGACAAGTTTGTTTTAGCCTCGCTGACTCATCTGTAATATAGGGATAGCAAACCTCCCTCCCCCATAGAAATGTTGTGGTGATTAAAAATATTAATACATGTAAAGTGCTGAAAACAGTATTTTGAACATGGTAAGTACACAATAAATAATAGTTATAATTAATTTATTCCTTTTATTGTCTCCTTCTTCTAACATTTCTTATGCTTTTCTTAGCCCATTCCTCCTGAAGTTAAGTTAATGCTTCCTCTGGAAAACTAGAGCAGGGATGGGAACACTTTTTCTGTTAGATAATAAATATTTTTGGTTTTAGGGCCATATTGTCTTGTTGCAAATATTCAACTCTGCTATTATAGAATGAAAGCAGCCACAGACCGTATGTGAACGAGTAGGCATGGCCATGTCTATTTATGGACACTGAAATTGAATTTCACATAATTTTTTACATGTTGCAAAGTAGTTTTTTCTTTTGATTGTTTTTCTGAGAGCAGCATTTGTACATACAAAAACCATTCCTAGTTCACAGGCCACACCAAAACAGGCAGTGGACTGATTTGGCCTGTGACCCCTGAAGTAGAGTAAAAGATCCTATGCCTTCTGGCTGCTGTTTTAGACACCCTCTGCTTCTTGAGCATGCCTTCATTCTTGAATGTACCTGTACTTTGAAGAGGTCTAGAAAATTAAATTTTTTAGCGTCAGGTTTGGAATTTTAAATTCTTCTCGCAGCTTTGAACTTAAATGGCTTATTAGCACATATGTGAAGCAGTGAAACTTTGTAGATTCTCTCTTTCTCAAACAATGCCATATGTAACTATGTTAGAGTTCTTTGGTTGCAAGCAACAGAAGTACCACTATGCTGTCTTGATCACTGGAGTTTATTCTTGGTGCAAAATTTAACTTAAATGCTTTTCAAATGTAAATGAAGTGGAGTCATTTTTCTCAGAATCACAGCTGCAAACAAATGACAGCCCCTGCTTAGCCTTAGCACAAGTGTATAGTAGGTGTTTGTGTTAGTCAGGGAACCAGACAGATACTTACAGAACCAGTGAGACAGATACACACACGCACGCACACACATGAATTGCATAAATAAAGAGCTTTATTTCAAGGAATTGGCTTATGTGATTGTGGGGGCTGGCAAGTCCAAAACCTATAAGGCAGCCAGCAGGCTGCAGACTCTCCAGCTGGAGCTGATAAGGCAGTTTTGTGGCAGAATTTTTTCTTCAGAGAAGCCTTAGTTTTGCTCTTAAGGCCTTTCAACTGATTGGATGAAGGCTACCCTCATTTTTTAGGATAACTTCCTTTATTTAAAGTCAGCTGATTGTGGATGTTAGCCACATGTACATATTACCTTCGCAGCAACACCTAGATTCATGTTTGAATAACTGGATACTACATCCTAGTCAAGTTGACACATACAACCATCACAGAGTTCAGTAAATATTTGCCCAATAAAAGGATGAACAAATGGCTGAAATGTTAGTTTAAACAGGAAATATAGGTAACATGTCTCCCTTGCCCAGTGGAGGGAGGGCGACCTTGATGGACATTCTCACCAAGGCTGCCTTCAGGCTGAAAGGATTGTTTCCCAACAGAATGTCAGAATGCTGTTACCAAAAGGAAGAGGAAAGAATACTAGATATGGAAAAATAACAGATGTCCACTTCACCAACTCCTGATATCTGCCCACATAGAGGGACAGCTGGTAAAACTGACGTGGATCACGGCCAGACCATTTAGAACATTGCAAGCCCTGATAATGAGTTTGGGCTGTATCCTCTAGAATAATGAACTCCTTGAGGGTCATAGACCTCTTTAAAAATTGGAAATTTTTGGACCAAATTTTGGGCCATCTTTCCTAGAAAATTATACCTATGCTTTAAAAAAAGGTTTGTTTTTATTTTGTTTTATATGGCATTTCAAAATGTCTTGTACCTCCTGAAATATATCCATCATTGGTGGGAAAAGGAGATAGTTTCCTAACATGAAAGCTTAAGAACTCCTAGGGAGAGGATAGTATATTTTATTTAAGGAATTTAGGTAGGAAACCACAATATTCAGTGTTGCATTTTAAGGGAATCATTTTGGCTTATACTTTTGGAGGATGGATTGCGGGACCTGAGACTGGAGGCTAGAGAACAATACAAATATTACATCTCCCTCAGCCTCTAATACTTGCGTTCTGCTGATTCTGCTTAAACTTTTTGATTTCTCTTGGAGGAATTTGGTTAAGAGATGATGAAGGCCTTAATTGACACAGTGGAAATGGAGATTAAAGGAGTGAACAATTTAAAGAAATACTTAGGAGGTAAAACATGCAGAGCCAGTTTGGCTGTCATATATGTAGTGCAGAGCCAAGCATGGCTTACAGGTTTCCAGCTGCTGGAATTGCAGGAGGAGACAGAGGGCAGGTAGAAGAGTTGACCTCAAGTGTGAGAAGGGAAGCCTCATCTTTTGAGCGGGACTTGAGGGGAAAAAAGACGATAGCATCGGGACTTAAGTTTACCAAGAAATGAGACTTGGAATTTATAGTAGTGGCATCAGTTACATAATGATAACGTCTCCAACAATGAAGGGAAATTTTAAGATTCCTTCAGAGTTGATGTCATAACAGCTGATTTGGGGGTGAAGCAACAGACACACATGGACTAGAGGGATGTAAGCACAGACAGAGATGGTGATATGATAACTCTTTTAGAGCCCCTTTACTGTGCTGGGCACATATCTATGCTTTATTTTTATTTTTTTTAGTCAGAGTCTCAGTCTGTTGCCCACTGGAGTGTAGTGGCTCGCTCAGAGCCATCTCAGCCTCAACCTGCTGGGCTCACATGGTCCTTCTGCCTCAGCTTCACAAGTAGCTGGGACCACAGGGGCGCACCACCATACCCGGCTAATTTTTTTATTTATTGTAGAGACAAGGTCTTGCCGAGTTGCCCAGGCTGGCCTCAAACCCCTGGGCTCAGGCAATCCTCTCACCTCCATCTCTCAAAGTGCTGAGATTACAGGCGTGAGCCACTGCACCCAGCTATGTTTTACTGATAACAATTAATTTACTCAAAATAACCCTGTGAGATTGGCACTATTATCCCCATTTTGAAAATGAGGCACAGAGAGGTTAAAACACTTGCCTAGGATTACAGAGTTACTAGTAAGTGGCAAAGCTAACCCAGGAAGTTCGGTTCCAGCATCTGTACTCTTAGCCACTAAGCTACTCCATTCCTTGGGGTTCTTGGCTCCAAAGGAAAGGAAGTCGGGGAACCGTAGGCTGGAAGATGAAGGGTTCACGGCTCAAAGTGTTGGATGCTTCAGGGGGGTGGAAACCTGTGCTAAGGGTCTTCCTCATATTACACACAAATATGCACATGTGTGTTTCAGGTCAGGTGCTGAGAAAAAGGAAATGAATTTAGACAATGGCCAGTAATTCTTTCAGCAGCATTTCTCATGAGTCTTGTTTGTACTGCACAATTCTTTTTGCTCTACTTTTGCATGGTAAAATGCAGTCAGAAATTCTTGTAGAAGTAAACCTTTTTTCTCATATTCCCCACCACCCCCGTTTTGACAGAATCTCTAGTAAATGACCAGATTGTTTTCTATACTTTCTCTTTTCTCTCATAACATGAATTTGGCAGGCTTTAGAAATTTTAGTGTGTTTGTATCCATTAGTATACCTCTGCCCATTTAATAGGGGATCGCTGACAGTTAGAGCTAGTGACGTTTTGTTGTACTTTGGAAAGAGCATGTTTCGCTCTGTCTTTACATTCTCTGTGAGGTTTTTTTTTTTAAACTTGAGTACAAATGGTAAATAAATGTCAGCAAATGCAAACCAAGGAAATAAAAAACGAATGCATTTATCAGAATGGAACACCTTAGCAACACAGTGCTAGTTTGATTTTTTGTTTTTAATGTTTAAACTTTTTCTAGGCTTTTGTTAACTGAAGGTGACATTAATCAAACTAACACTTTGAGAAAAGGAATTATAATTTTGTTGTTGTTAAATGTAGGTAACTGGTTATATTTTTGTCTCTCACTATCTCATATCCCTAGTAGATAGACATAATAGAGATCTAGAAGTGTGGTAATATTGGGTTTTTTCTGTGTTAATCTAGATATTGGGGTAGGCCTTGCTGGTTGCTGTGTTTGGCATGCCTTGCAGATTGCTGTAGCTAATGTTTCAATTATTTGCTTCTTGCCAGTGTAAGGCATTGTTAGAATCGGGGCTCTAGGTCTGATACATGTTGGGATTATAGCTTCCAGAAAATTTAGTCATAGATACTTAATTGTAGTCTCTTCCTTTAAACCTCGAACTTCAAGGATTTTAGTAATACTTAAAGTATCTCCTGTGCCCAGGTGGCTTTTTTCAACTGTAAATACTTTTTTCCAGTTAACATTCTTAGTCTAACTCTAGGCCTCAAAGGAAGCTGTTAATACTCTTCTGTAGAATTTTAATATTTATTATTGATTGATTGGTTTTTGTTTTGTTTTTTTAGTTGGAATCTCACTCCATCGTCCAGGCTGGAGCGCAGTGGCATGCTCACGGTCACCCCAGCATCAACCTGTTGGGCTTAGGCGATCCTTCCACCTTAGACTTTCAGGTAGCCGGAACTATGGGCATGCGCTATCACACCCAGCTAATTTTTTGATTTATTGTAGAGATGAGGTCTCTCCAAGTTGCCCAGGCTGTTCTCGAACCCATGGGCTCAGGCAATACCCTCACCTCGACCTTCCAAAGTGCTGGAATTACAGGCTTGAGCCACTGCACCCGACCTGATTGATTTTTTTTAACTAATGCAATTATTTTTATTGGCAAATTGTTATACAGTAACAACAAAAGATTGTAGTAATTCATTTTTGAAGAATCTTGAGAATTATGTGAGTCCAGAAGTAATATGACTCAAGCATAGTGTTAAGAGCTGGTCATTTCATGATTTTTTTTTTCTTTTCTCTTCTTTTTTTGAGTTGTCTGTTGCCCAGGCTGAGTGCAGTGGCATGCTTATGGCCACGATAGCCTCGACCTGCTGGTCTCAGACAATCCTTCTGCCTCAGCCTACCAAGTAGCTGAACCACAGGCATGTGCCATCACATCCGGCTAATTTATTTTTATTTTTTTGTAGCGATGAGGTCTCATTATGCTACCTAAGCCGGTCTCAAACTCCTGAGCTCAAGCAATCCTCCCTCCTGGGCCTTCTAAAGTGCTGGCATTACAGGCATGAGCCCCCACAATTTTTCTAATTTTTAAAAAATTAGATAGAAGCGTTTACTCGAGTGAATACACGTAGGAAAGTATGATCTCAATCCTTCATCTGTCACCCTGTTCTGCCATTTGGTCCTTTGGTTATTAACTACTTTTTATCAGTTCCGCAGTAGCTGGATATGAAACAAAATGAGAGGGAAGCACACATCTGGCAGTTTTTCCTTTTTCTTGGGTTTTGTTTTTGTTTTGCTTTTGCTATAGAAAATGAAATCTGATGAACAACAATTTAGCCAGTAGATAGGAAAGACAGCATAGAGTTTAAGAGTGTGAGCACCCGGGTCTTGTTGCCTGAATTCTTATCCCGTTTCTGCAGATCACTATATGTGATCTTTGGTAAGATACTTTTTGTAGCCCCACTTTCTTTAGCTATAAAATATGAATAGTAATAGAATCTCTGCCTTATGCTCTTGAAAATCAGATGTTATGGTCCTTATAAAGTACCTAGAACCCATTCTGGTACCTAGAATATTAGGTATTATTATTGTTTTGTTATTCCTTTTGCTGTAGATCAAAACTTTACTGCTTATTATGACTTGATTTTTGAGACTACTATTTGGATTACACAGAGTTTTTAGCAGGCAGGTTAGTATTTAAAGGAATATTTAATACATTATTTCTTTTAGCTAAAATAAGCTAAAGGTGCAAAAGAATGGATATTGTCTTAGATTCCTAAGACCTGGGGAACCGGTCTGAATGCTTTATGCACTTGGTTAACCTTTATGCCATTCAGAATGTGAGACCAGTTTGGACTGATTTCCATTCCTCTGTTAGAAAGGCTTAAAAAAGAATTGATGTCTTTAGGACTATTAGGAAAAATATTTGTTATAACTATGAAGACCCAGAGAATTCTTGTTTATATTTATTTTAATAGTGAAACCTTGGCTGGTTTTGAATTCTTCTATCAACATATATAAGTAATGTTTGTCAAATGGTTTTTTACAAGCTTTGACAAAGTTTGTCTCATTTGATCGTCACAGTTCTGTGAAAAAGGTAGGACAGATGGTATCACTCCTACTTCTAAAGATGAGAAATCTGGGCTTCGAAGAAATTCAGTGACTTGTCCTGAGATAAATAGCTAGTTCTGTCTGCTGTCTCTTATATTACTTTTCATTGAACTACATCAAGGAGTTACAGTGTAAAATCACTTTTTCTTTATGGTCTTTTTAAAATTTCCAGGATGTGAAATTCAAATTGTTGAAATGACTGACTTTTTAACATTTACCAGAAGTATATACCTTTTTATTTAAAATAGACTTAATTTTTTAAGAACAGTTTTAGGTTCACAATAAAATTGAGTAGAAGGTTTAGAGATTTTCCATCTACATGCAGTCTCCATTATTATCAACAATTCCCCACCATAATGGTACCTTTGTTACAACTGATGGGCATATATTGACATACCATTATCACTTCAAGTCCATGGTGTGCGTTTGGGGCCACTCTTGGTGCTGTGCATTCTATGGGTGGACAAATGTATTCACCCTAGAATTTCATACAGAGTAGTGTCACTGCACTAAAAAGCCTTTTTGTTTGTTTGGGCTATATATAAAAAGTAAGAAAAACAGATAGCAGGTCCTACCACACTGTATTACTGTAATTTTAATCTTATTTGTAGTCTTGGGATTTAGAAATATTTGATTCAGAAGCATGCCTTTAAGTCAATCAGTAGTACTTTGGATTCAGGGGGCATTATGAAAGATTCTTTCTCTGGTTCATAACGATATTCATAGTCGATCTGCCCAATTTCAAAAAGAAAAATGATTTTATATTTTTAATAATTTCAAAAACTAGTATGCTTTATGTTGTGTAATGCCTGTAGGGAGATACATATGTATATATTTTTAATTGAGGACATTTTTTGTACAAGAAGTTTAGGTTCAAGTATTTTTAACACCTTCTGTTCTTGCATTCAGGAGCCCTGTGCAAATCTCTCTGAGGGGATATGAAATGGTCTTTACTTTACTTTTAGCAAAGTTGATGTTGGTAGGGAAGGCAAGGCTAATTATGAAACAGAGGAGAGGTCACCAGACTACAATCCAAGGCCTGTTTTGTGTGGCCCTCCAGCTAAAAATGCCTTTTGCTTTTTAAAGGGTTGTTTTTTTAAAAGAGTAACAAAAAACAAAGATTAATATGAAACGTAGACCATCTGTGGCTCTTGAAGCATAAAATATTTGCTGTCTGACCCTTTACAGAAAAAGTTTGCTGGCTATAAAATACAATGTAACCAGAGACCTTAGGGAAATGCAAAGCGAAACCACAGTGAGGTGCCACTTCACACTCACTAGGATGACTGTAGTTTTTTTTTTTTTTAAATGGACAGTAACAAGTGTTGACAAGGATGTGGAGAGATTGGAACTCACAAACATTGCTGATAAGAATGTAAAATGGCACAGCTGCTGTGGAAAACAGTTGGGCAGTTTCTCAGAAAGTTAAGCATAGAGCTGCATATGACCCAGCAGTGCTGCTAGGAAAAGACCCAAGAGAAATGGAAACATGTTTACACAAAAACTTGTATGTGAATGTTCATAACAATAAATGAAAGGTAGAAAGAGCCCAGCGTCCATCGACTGACAGGTAAACCAAAGGTGGCATAGCCATACAATGGAATATTATTCAGCCATACAAAGGAGGATATACTGACACATGCTACGACATGGATGAACCTGGAAAACATGCTAAATAAAAGTAACCAGACACATAAGGTCACCGATTGTATGATTCTGTCTGTCTGAAATGTACAGAAAAAGCAAATCTTTAGAGACAGAAAGTAGATTAATGGTTGCCAGAGGCCATGGGGAGGGGAATGGGAGTGGCTGCTAGTGAATAGAGTTTTTTTTAGGATGACGACGATGTCCTGGAATTAGATAGTGGTGATGGTTATTTTATTTTCATTGAGCTGAGGTCTGTCTGTTGCCCAGGCTGGAATGCAGTGGTGCCGTCATGGCTCACCATAGCCTCTACCTCAGCCTCTCTAGTAGCTGGGACTACAGGTGTGCGCCACCGTGCCTGGCTATTTTTAATTTTGTGTGTGTGTGTGTGTGTGTGTGTGTGTGTGTGTGTGTGTGTGTAAGTCAGTTCTCAATATATTGTCTAGGCTGGGCTCGAGCTTCTGGGCTCAAGAAATCATCCCACTTAAGCCTCCCGAAGTGCTGGGATTATAGGCATTAGCCACCATCCCTGGCCAATACAGTTTTAAAAATCACTGAATTGTACACTTTAAAATGGTGAATTTTATGGTATGTGAATTATATCTCAGCTAAAGAAAATATAACCAGAAATTAAGTAGTAAAAAGAGGTAAATGAGAGGTTAGGGAAAGAAGACTATAGGCGAGAATTAATGGCCACAACTCTGAAGTTGGAGCTTGAAATGCACCTCAAAGGGCATGGGGGGTTTGGTAGATAAAGGAAGTGGTTACGGTGTTCCAGGTCTTACAGAGGGGTGTAAACCAGGATGTTGTTTGACAGAAGAGAAGTGGCAAGATGTAAGAGGAAGAAAGACAAGGGAGTCTCTGGTTTTCATGGGGCTTCCAAACTGGCACAGTAACTGATTTGGCTGCTAAAGACTGTGCTTTTCACAATTATTTTCATGGCATAAATTGTATACTCTTCTAGCCTCAGGCAAGAATTTTTGATTCCAGCTAAGAAGCAGGTACCTAAGGGCTCTGTACTTCTGACAGGTTACAATAAGGACTTCAGTTCACCGCATATGCTAGGAGGAACTTGCTGCTTTCTTTTCTTTTTTTAACTCTGTTTTAAATCATACAAAGTGCCTATTAGGTTTGTTGCTATTTAAAACAAATCCTTAACAGTGTTTCTAACTGTTGCTACTTTGCACTTGATGAAGCTCTTTCATGTGTCTTGCCTCATTTAGTCCTCCCACCACACCTGAGGTATGGGTGGTGTCATTCCCATTCTAAAGATGAAAGAGGCCATGCAATAGAACAGTTAGGAGCCAGCATGGGGACAGTGGAGGCAGAAAGCTGAGGTTCAGATCCTGGTTCTACCATTTACTCGTTTTGTATGAGTTTTGTTCAGTTACTTACCTCTCTAGGTCTTATGTTCTTTCTCGTGTAAAGTGGTGATTATAGTAATATCCTAGTTATTTTAAGTAAGGTGACTCAAAGTAAAATTTTCAGAACCATGCTTGGCACGTAGTAAGCCCTCAGGAGGTGATGCTGCTATGAACACTGAGTAAGGTTAAGGAGTCTACAAGCCTTACGGTTAAGAAGTGTCAGTAGCACCGGCACTCGAATTCCAGTGTTCTGACTCTAAGCCCTATTTGTTATTTGTCTAGCTGCCTTTACCAGATTTTGTAATGTACTTATTTATCAGGCAAAATTATTAGGCTTCTAAGGTTTCATTTAAATGTAGGCTAGGTCATAGACCAGGTCTTAATAGCAGAAAGGACTGCGTAACTCCCTTACAAGAGAACTTTTCTTTTCTTAAACCCAGTCTTTTGCTTTAACCCACTGATGCCCGCTGGGCGCGGTGGCTCACACCTATAATCCCAACACTTTGGGAGGTGGAGGTGAGAGGATTGCCTAAGCCCAAGGGCTTAAGACCACCCTGGGCAACTTGGCAAGACCATCTCTACAGTAAATCAAAAAATTAGCTGGGTGTGGTGGTGGACACCTATGGTTCCAGCTACTTGGAAGGCTGAGGCATAAGGACCACCTGAGCCCAGCAGTTCGAGGCTGAGGTTGCAGTGGCTGTGAGCGTGCCACTGCATTCCAGCCTGGGCAACAGAATGAAACTTCTACTCAAACAAACAAACAAAAATCCACTGATACCCAATCCTTAGCTTTTACAAACCAAAATTATGAACTATGAGGGGAAAATGACAAAGGAAAGCTTAGATTTAATATGATTTAACAAAAATTAACTGGAGTATGGTAAGATAAAATATCTGAAGCAACCAAGTTTTTCTGACGGGGTGGGGGGAGCTTGGAATAACCAGTCAAAAGGTGACAATTCTTTTTTTTTTTTTTGTATTGGAGTCTCACTCTTGTTGCTAAGCCTGGAGTGCAGTGGCATGCTCATGGCCACCACAGATCAACCTGCTGGGCTTAGGTGATCCCTCCGACCCAGCCTTCCAAGTCGCTGGAACTACAGGTGCACACTACTATGCCTGGCTAGTTTTTGTGATTTATTGTAGAGAAGAGGCCAGGCTGGTCTCAAACCCCCGGGCTCAGGCAATCCTCTCACCTTGGCCTTTCAAAGTGCTGGGATTACAGGCTGAGCCACCTCGTCTGGACAAGGTGACTATTCTTGATAAATAGAACAGACAACTTGATAGGAAAAACTTTTTTTTTTTTTTTAAGACAAATGAGAAAACAATATGCAGTTTGCAAAAGGAAAAAAGCAGGTGACTGATAAATGATTGAAAATCTGTTTAACCTCACCAATTAATCAGAGAAACTTAAAGTAGGATAATTTTTCTTATTATTATTTTTGAGTTGGAGTCTCACTCTGTGGCTCAGGCTGGAGTGCAGTGGCACACTCATGGCCACCCCAGCGTTGACCTGCTGGACTCCGGCAATCCTTCTGCCTCAGCCATGCCTGGCTAATTTTTTCATTTACTGTAGAAACGAGGTCTTGCCAAGTTTCCCGGGCTGGTCTCAAACCAGCAATCTACTCGCCTCAGCCTCCCAAAGTGCTGGGATTATAGGCTGAGTCACTGAGCCCAGCTGATAATTAATTTTTGATGATACAATTAACAAAATAAGAGCATTTAAGTTGAAACTCTGTGCCGTTAGGGATATGGTGAAGTGAGACCCACACATTCCTGAGGGGAATGTAAATTGGTAAAACTTTTAATCTGCATGAAGAACCTTGAAAATGTTTCTAATCTTTGATCTAGTAATTAACTGTTCCATTTGAGATGTAACCCAAAGAAAAATTCATAACTATGGTTAAAAATTCATAAACACAGATGCATTGCAGCATTATCTATAAGAATAGAGAACTTTTGGACACATCCAACAAAAAGGATAAATTATTGGACATTTATTGCAATACATTTTCTTTAAACAGTTGTGAAAACCTTCGGTGACCTTGAAGAAAGATGCGTTGGGGGGTAGGGGGAAGCAAGATTCAGAATTGCAACACTGGTGTCAAGCAGTCACCCTCGTCTTGAGAACAGTTCATTCTGGACTGTTTACTGAGCAAATGTCTGATTAGCTGAGTTTCTACCTACTATTAAAATAAAATAAATAAGGCAAAACCTCTTTTGAACCCAGATTCCCCTTTTCTTTATAGTGGTGACTACCCCATTTCCCTATTCCTCCTTTAAGCAAACTCTTCAAAAACAGTCTATAAGGCTGTCTCCCAATTTCTAACCAGTTTCTTTCTTGAACCCAGGCAGGCTTAGGTCCCTGGGTTATTCCATGGAAGTTGGTTTATCCAGTCTCCAGTGACCTCCAGTGGTAGTTCTCAGTCTCCTCTTACCTGACGTGTTGGTGTCTGACTGTTGATCACTTCCTCCTCTTTGAAATGTTTTCTTCTTGGTATTCCAGGGAACCACACACTTGCTTTTTTACCCCGCTTCACTGGTTGCTCCTTCTTGGACTTCTTTGGTGACTCCTCTACCTAGAATTTTTGTTTTAGTTGATACGATGAATTGCATTATATTTTTAAATTATTGTTGTAAAATACACACAACTTAAAATTTACCATCATAGTTATTTTCAAGTGTATATAATTCAGTAATACTAAGTACATTCACATTGTTGGGCAGATTTGACCACCATTCATCTGCAGAACTCTTTCGTTTTGCAAACTGAGACTGTACCTATTAAACAGTAACTCCTCATTCTCCCCCTCCCCACCCCTCAGCAACCACCATTTTACTTTCTGCCTCTGATCTTGGAATCTTGCATTATTTGCCCTTTTGTGACTGGCTTATCTCACTCAGCATAATGTCTTCAAGATTCAACCATGTTGTAGCATGTGTCAGAATTTTCTTCTTTTTTTAAGGCTTTTAATGTTCCAGCCTCGTGTGTGTGTTTGTTAAGAGACAGGATCTCACTATATTGTCCAGGCTAGATTTGAACTTCTGGGCTCAAGTGATTCTCTTGCCTCAGCCTTGAGTAGCTGTAACTACAGGCATGTGCCACTACGCTTGGCTCACACCACATTTTGGTTATCCATTCATCAGTCAGTGCACACTTGGACTGTCTCTACATGGGTATACAGATACGTTTGATTATCCTGGACATATACCCAGCAGTGGAATTGCTGGGTCATATGGAATTATTTGAGGAACTGCTATACTGTTTTTCCATAGCAGTTTTACCATTTAAATTCCCACCAGCAGCACACCAAGGTTCCAGTTTCTCCACATTCTCACTAACACTTGTTATTTTCTGTTTTTGTTTTTTATATTAGCCATCCTAATGGGTATGAAGTCGTATCTCATTGTGGTCTAGTTTGCATTTCCCTAACAATTAGTAATGTTGAGAATCTTTTCATGTGCCTGTTGGCCATTTATACATCTTCTTTGGAGGAATGTCTGTTTAGATCCTTTGCTCATTTTATAATTGGGTTGTTTGTTGTTGTTGTTGAGTTGTGGGAGTTATTTATATACTCTGGATGTTGATCCTTATCAGATATATGATTTGCAAATACATTCTCCCATTTCATGGGTTACTGTTTCGCTTTGTTGATACGGCTTTTGATGCACATACGTTTTAAATTTTGACTTACAGGTTGAGCATGCCTAATCCAAAAATCTGAAATCCAAAGTGCTCCAAAATCTATAACTTTTTGAGTGCTGAAGTGACATCACAATTGGAAAATACTACACCTGACCTCATATGACAGGTTGCAGTCACAATGCAATCAAAACTTTGTTGTATGCACGCAATTGTGCAATATATTGTATAAAATTACCTTCAGGCTATGTGTATAAGAGTTATGTGAAACATAATTGAATTTTGTGTTTAGATTTGGGTCCCATTCCCAAGATATCCCATTATGTATATGTAAATATTCCAAAAGCAAGGCTTTAACCAATTTTCTTATCATGTTTTTCCCAACCTCTTCTCATCTCAAAACAATTAAGTCAGTTAGGACTAAGATTGATCCTTAACAGGGTTTTAAGATAAGGGTGTCTATGTCTAGTGTTATTTCTCTTCACAAAACAAATAACCTCTGGGAGCAGGAACTTGTTATGAGCACTTACGAGAGTAGGACACTCATAACACTCTGACTATGCTGAAATAGACTTGGCGTTTTTAAAGCAGACAGGCATAATAAATGAGGAATCCTACTAATAACTTTCTAGCGTGGAAATGTTTTTGTCAACTAAAATATTGATCCTCTCTTTTCACTTTAGTTTGAGAGGGGAAACAAAGCACTAAGTTTCTGTACCTAAACTATGTCATATTTTTCAATTATCAGAAACCAGTGAGGAGTCAGTCAGCTTTGTTTTTTGTTTTTTGTTTTTTTTGAGTTGGAGTCTCACTGTCACCCAGACTGGAGTGCAGTGGCCGCTTCCGGCCACTGGAGCCTCGACCTGCTGGGCTCCAGCGATCCTTCCGCCTCAGCCTTCCAAGTAGCCAGAACTACAGGCACGCGCCACCACACCCGGCTAATTTTTTTGATTTACTGTAGAGATGAGGTCTCGCCAAGTTGGCCAGGCGGGTCTCAAACCCGCGGACTTAGGCAATCCACTCACCTCAGCCTCCCAAGGCGTGGGATTATAGGCTGAGCCACCGAGCTGGCTTAGCTTTGTTTTGTTAATGAGGAAATTGAACACTAATAAGGCCAAACAACTAGTCCACTTACAGAGCTTGGTTTTGGACCCAGACATTCCTGCAGAAGACTTTCTTTCTTTCTTTCTTTCTTTCTTTTTTATCAGGGTTTGTTAATTTGAGTTCCCTTGTCTCCAACACCTCCCTCATGTGCAAATGCTTTTCAGAGAACAGTAGATCCTTCTATCGAATGAGGTTAAGAATCAGTAAATTTGATTATGCTGCCTGCTGATTTGGGGTTTCTAATTTTAAAGTGCTATCCATTCTTATATTATCCTTCCAAATTCTTCTGAAAATACAAGTAATGTTCTAGTTACAGTAGTAAACAGTAATAGTTCTTGTTTTGTTTTCGGTTGGTTGGGTTTTTGTGGTTTTTGTTTGTTTGTTTTTTGTTTGTTTGTTTGTTTTGAATTGGAGTCTCACTCTCTCGTTGCCCAGACTGGAGTGCAGTGGCATGCTCCTGGCCACCGCAGCCTCGACCTGTTGGGCTCCGGCTATCCTTCTGCCTCAGCCTTCCAAGTAGCTGGAACTACAGGTGCGCACTACCACGCCCGGCTAGTTTTTTTTTTATTTATTGTAGAGAGGAGGTCTCGCCAAGTTGCCCGGGTGGGTTTCAAACCCGCGGGCTCGAGCAGTCCTCTTGCCTCGGCCTCTCAAAGTGCTGGGAATACAGGCTGAGCCACTGAGTCCGGCCTGTTTGTTTTTTAAAGAAAGAGGTCTTGCTCTGTTGCTCAGGTTGGAATGCAGTGGTACCATCAGAGCTCACTGCAGCCTTGAACTCCGGGGCTCGAGTGATCCTCCCACCTCAGCCTCTCAAGTAGCTGCAACTACAGACCTGTGCCACCACACTAGGGTAGTGTGTGTCTGTGTGTGTGTGTGTGTGTGTGTGTGTGTGTGTGTGTGTGCGCGCGTGCGCACATGTAGACAGATCTCGCTGTTTCCCAGACTGGTCTCAAACTCCTGGGTTCAAGCAACCTTCCCGCCTCTGCCTCCCAAGTGCTGGGTTTACAGGCATAAGCCACAGCACCTGGACAGTTTTTTGTTTTTTTAGTGAGTGTTTGCCAGGCACTCTGCCAAGTGCAATATATGCATTATCTCATTTGGTGTTCCCAGCAACATTGATAACTATGTCCCTCTATCCAAAAGCCTATTCCCAGTCTCACCAGATCTTTTTTTTTTTGAGTCGGAGTCTCCCTCTGTCACGCAGACTGGAGTGCAGTGGCATGCTCACAGCCATCGCAGCCTCAACCTGCTGGAACTACAGGTGCATGCCACCATGCTCGGCTAATTTTTTGATTTATTGTAGAGGCGAGGTCTCACCTTGCCCAGGCTGGTCTCGGATCCCTGAGCTCAGGCAATCCTCTCGCCTCTGCCTCCAAAAGTGCTAGGATTACAGGCATGAGCCACCACGCTCGGCTCCATTTTCACCAGATTTTAAAAGGTTGCCTGAATTATGTAATGACTGAATATAGTAGAAAAGGCTACAGGCATTAGTGTTAGACAAAGTCTAGGTTTGGATTCAAGCCCAGCCATTTTTTTTCTTTCAGTCAATAAATATTTATCGAACACCTGCTATTTCCCAAATACTGTTGTGGGCACTGGGATTGACATCTTTATCTGCATTTTGAGGGAAGGTAATGTCTGTCTTGAGGGTTGCTAATGACTAAGAAGCAGTAACAGGTACTTTTTAAAAAGTTTACTTCCTTGCCTCCCAATGGATTTCCTTCTCCTGTGTATCATTTCTGTGCTCCAACTGACATAGTGCTCCAGAGCTTTCTCCCCACCTTTAAACTCCTGCTCATAAACTTAGGTGGCTTTCCCCCTCTGGCAGGGAAGGTTCAAGTTCTTAGGGTATCACAGAGGGACTTTTGTAGCCTGCTGTTTAAAACTGCATAGGTACTGACTCCTTTCCTCCCTCAGCCTTGTACAGCAAATAAATACTCGCCTCCCCCCGACTTTAAAAAAAAAATAGTTTTTCCGTTAGACTTCCAGATTCTCTTGAGTCTGTCTTTTTTTCTGGAATTCCATGTCTGTAATACTCCCTCTACCCTCATCCCATTCCGCTCCCTGGTCTTTAAGAAATACATACAAGCCGGGCTCGGTGGCTCAGCCTGTAATCCCGCGCCTTGGGAGGCTGAGGTGAGTGGATTGCCTGAGCCCGCGGATTTGAGACCCGCCTGGGCAGGCGAAACCTCATCTCTACAATAAATCAAAAAAATTAGCCGGGCGTGGTAGCGCGCGCCTGTAGTTCCGGCTACTCGGAAGGCTGAGGCGGAAGGATCGCCGGAGCCCAGCAGGTCGAGGCTGCGGTGGC
>CAUYQG010102009.1:0-25140 GCA_963574415.1 Tarsius wallacei
ATGAGGATTAGAAAGGAAAAAATAAAACTGATGTTAGTAGCCAGACTCAGTGGCTCAGCCTGTAATCCCGCGCTTTGGGAGCCTGAGGTGAGTGGATTGCCTGAGTCCGCGGGTTCGAGACCCACCTGGGCAACTTGGTGAGACCTCATCTCTACAATAAAACAAAAAAAATTAGCTGGGCATGGTCGCGCGCGCCTGTAGTTCCAGCTACTTGGAAGGCTGAGGTGGAAGGATCGCCAGAGGCCAGCAGGTCGAGGCTGCGGTGGCTGGGAGCGGCCACTGCACTCCAGTCTGGGTGACAGAGTGAGACTCCAACTAAAAAAAAAAAAACAAAAAAAACCCTGATGTTAGTAATAGATGACACAGAAAATCCAAAAGAATCCATACAGAAACTATTAGAATTAATAAGTAGGCTGGGTGCAGTGGCTCACACCTGTAATCCCAGCACTTTGTGAGGTTGAGGTGGGAGGATTGTTTGAGCACAGGAGTTTGAGATCAGCCGGGGCAACACCATGAGACCTCATCTCTACAAAAAAAAAAAAAAAAAATTAGCTGGGTGTGATGGCACACACCTGTAGTTCCAACTACTTGGGAGACTGAGGCAGAAGGATCGCCTGACCCCAGGAAGTTGAAGCTGCAGTGAGCTGTGATTGTGCCATTTATACTCCAGCCTGATCAACAGAGTAAGACCTCAACTTAAAAAAAAAATTATCAGCCGGGCTCAGTGGCTCAGCCTGTAATCCCGCGCTTTGGGAGGCCGAGGTGAATGGATTGCCTGAGCCCGCAGGTTCATGACCTGCCTGGGCAACTTGGCGAGACCTCATCTCTATAATAAATCAAAAAATTAGCCGGGCGTGGTAGTGCGCACCTGTAGTTCCAGCTACTTGGAAGGCTAAGGCGGAAGGATCGCCAGAGCCCAGCAGGTCGAGGCTGCGGTGGCCGGGAGCAGCCACTGCACTCCAGTCTGGGTAACAGAGTGAGACTTCAACTCAAAAAAAAAAAAATTATCATAGATCAATATTGAAATGTAAAGTACAATTTTATATGTCAGTAACTCTCAATTAAAAAGAGATTTAAAAAAACATTTACAATTGCATCGAATGCCCAGAAAAATACCTAACATGGTGTCTAACCCAGAAAGATATCTAACAAAAGATGTGTAAGATCTTTACAATTAAAAGTTCAAAACATCATTGATGGTGACACCAGTGAAAATGGTGCAGATCATCCCTCCCCAGAAACAACCAAAATATTGTCAAGAGTTGTCAGAATCAACCTTATCAAACTGGAAGACAGTCAAAAGTTTACAGCAACTACATGAATGCTTAACCAGGAGAAAGGCCATTGTAACAGGGAAGGAGAGCATTGAGGTGTTTTAACTGAGCCTTGCCCCACACCCCTCCCTGGCATGGTGGCAACCTTGAAGACGGCAGCTGGCATTCCTGATAGCTGGCTCCAGAGGGAGCAGAGCAGGCTTTGTTCACAAGAAATTGTGTTTGTCTGTTTGACTGGGGTTTCACTGAAGCACGAATGTAAGAAGCTTCCCTTTGTTTTGCCTAACTCAGAACTCTATCAGGGTGGAGCAGCTGTGCAGTAGGCAGCTTTTGAAAACACTGAAAGACAAATGAACCAGCTGCTGCCACCTGGGGCAAAATGTAACAGCGGGGTAGAAAAACAGACACTCAGAAAGCCTGAGAGGAATAGCTGAGGAGTGAGACTTTGGGAGGAAGAGGGGTCTTGAAAAGTTTGTGTGCATACTGAGGAACCTAGAAATCCATATGAATGTCCAGGGCAGGATACATACCCAGAAAGACCTGAGAAGAACATAAGCACTTACCTCTGGCTGGTCATTAGATTCAGCACAAATAGGAAGTGAAAGCTAAGAAAGAGATGTAAATGGCTTGGCTAAAAGCCAATCTGCAGAGACCTGGAGAGGAGTCTTTCTTTACTTTTCTTTTGTTTTTTGTTTGTTTTTAGTCATATTATAATACTTAAGATGTACAGCTTTTCAATAAAAATATATGAAATATACAAAGAAATAGGAAAGCATGGCCCATCCACAGGGAAAAAAGAGAAATTAACAGAAATTGTCCCAAGAAAGTCTTTGGACTTATTAGACAAAGACTTTAGATCAACTGTCTTAAATATGCTCAAAGAGCTAAAGGAAATCACAGACAAAGAACTAAAGGAATCCAGGAGAATGATGTTTCACCAGAGAATATCTGTAGAGAGATTAAAAACAATTTAAAAGGAGCCAAATAGAAATTCTTGAGCTGAAAGTACAATTGCTGGAACGAAAAATCACTATAGGGGTTCAACAACTGATTTGAGCAGAGGGAAGAATCAACAAACTTGAAGATAGATCAAATTAAATTATTCAGTTTGAGAAGCAGAAAGAAAAAGAATTAAGAGGCCGGGCACAGTGGCTCACGCCTATAATCCCAGCACTTTGGGAGGCAGAGGTAAGAGGATTGCCTGAGTTCATGGGTTCGAGACCAGCCTGAGCAACTTGGTGAGACCTCATCTCTACAATAAATCAAGAAATTAGCCAGGCATGGTGGTGCATGCCTGTAGTTCCAGCTACTTGGAAGGCTGAGGCAGAAGGATCACCTGAACCCAGCAGGTCGAGGCCGCAGTGGCCATGAGCATGCCATTGCACTCTAGCCTGGGCAACAGAGTGAGACTCCAACTCAAAATAAAAAATAAAAAACAAAAAAATAAGAATGAGGAAAAATGAAGACAGCCTAAGAGACGTATAGGACACCATTAAGTTTACTAACTTAGCCATTATGAGAATGCAAGGAGAGCAGACAGAAAGGGCGTAATGAATACTGGAAAAATTAATGCTGAAAATTCCCCAAATTCGATAAAGACAACTCTACACAACCAAGAAACTCAGTGAACTTCTAAATTCAAAGAGATTGACATTGAGACATGTAATCCAACTGTTAAATGTCAAAGATAAAGAGACAATCTTGAAAGCAGCAAGAGAAAAGTGAATCATAACATGCAAGGGATAATAAATATTAACAGCTAATTTCTCATCATAAGCCATTAAGGCCAGAAGGCAGTGGGATGACATATTTAAAGTTCTAAAAGAAAAAAAAAGTCAATGGCCATCATTAATAAAACGAACAACAACAGATGCTGGTGAGGATGTGGAGAAAAAGGAATGCTTCTACACTGCTGGTGGGAATGCAAACTAGTACAATTTCTTTGGAAGACAGTGTGGCAATTTCTGAAAGAACTGGAAATTGACTTTCCATATGACCCAGCAATCCTCCTAATTGGGAATAAACCCAGAGGAACTCAAGTCATTCTACCAAAAAGATAACTGAACATGCATGCTTGTTGCAGCTCTATTCACAAAAGCAAAAACATGGAACCAACCATGCTGCCCATCGAAGTTGGACTGGATTTTTAAAATGTGGTACATATGCACAATGGAATATTATGCAGCCGTAAAGAAAGGCAAACATACGGACTTCACAGCAACTTGGATGGATTTAGAGTCGACCATACTCTGTGATCTATCACAGAAACTAAGAACAGAGTACCATATGTTCTCAATCATAAGCAGACCTTGAACAATTATCATAATACTATAAGAAAGGGATTGGCAGTAGTGGAAAACTGCCAGGGGAGGGGGGTGGGATTGGCAGTTGAGGAAAACTGCCAGGGGAGGGAGAGGCACACCTCATTAACAAGGGTACCTGCATTATGAATATTTGTATACCCAACCTCAAATTGTACCCCACATCTTTGAAATAAAGAAAAAAAAGTTTATGTTTCTTATTATACAGATGAGAAAGCTGCAGCTCAGAGACGTTAGATGCTTTCCTACCACACAGCTGGACATCAGAGCTAGGATTTAAATCCAACTCTGTCCAACACAAAAGCATATGCTCTTCCTACTGCACCATACTACCTTCTACCCTAAGCATTTTATTGGAAAATAGGCCTAAGTTAATTAAGCATAGTGAATGGAATAGACCGCTTTGCCTATCCATTCAATAAGCTTTTCTTAAACATGTATTATATACAGGGCGCTGTGCTAAGTAGTACAAATACAAAGACAGAATAAGAGAGTACTCGCTCAAGGAGCTCAAGACCAAATCTTCTCGTATCCATCTGTATAAATGAGTAAAGAGAAACCCATTAAATAACGATAGGAGCAACTCCCAAACATGATTCAAATATTTTAACTAATGAGGAGCTTTATTTCATAAAGCCTCTCAATCTATTAACATAAGGTCATCTAAAACCGAGAATTTATTCAAGTATCCTGAGATAGTCATGTCCCAAATCTCATGTCACATCTGAGATTTTTACTGGAGTGAATTCATTTATCTCAATGGTGAAAAAGAGAGGCATGAGTGTCTGTTATAAAGACTCACAAGGACTACTTAAATTTCAGAATTATCTAGTTTGTAGGAGCCTGGAGAGTCTTGGATAATTACATTCAGGTTTAATAAAATGAGATTAAGATATTCCTGAATTTTGAACTCCTATGTTGTAAGACAATGCCTTCACATTCTGTGGGTAGAACTATATTTTTAAAAGAATTAAATTTGGTTAGTGCTAATGAGACATTTATCACCATTACCTAGATATTTTGGAGTTTTTTTTTTTTTCAGAAGAAATTCTAAATGTTACTTATAAGAAGCAAACTCTACTCTCTTAACGTCAAAATGTACCCAAAAGAATGAGGAGTAAGGTACAGATAGCAAACACGATGTAAATACTTCAGGAATCTGCCAGCAGAGGGCACTATTAGTTTCCACACTCTCCTAATACCTCTACGGATCTTCAATAGCTATTTGGTAGAAATCTTAGGCTATTAAATATTTTATATAAATAAGAATAGAAGCTTAGTAGAAGCAAAGATAAGGCATGGTGTTGACTATTAAAATTCCAACATCTCTGATAAGCTTATTTCTTTTTTTTCTTTTTTTGTTTTTTGAGTTGAAGTCTCACTCTGTCGCTCAGGCTGGAGTGCAGTGGTACACTCATGGCCACTCCAGCCTCGACCTGCTGGGCTCCGGCGATCCTTCCGCCTCAGCCTTCCAAGTAGCTGGAGCTACAGGCACACACTACCATGCCCGGCTAATTTTTTTTGATTTATTTATTCCTTCTAGACATTTGCTGATTGTAATACAGCTGGAGAATTAACATCTCTTTATGGCATTTCCCTATTGTCCAGCCCACAGAAGGTTCTCAATGACTATTCACTGAATAATTTATGAGCAGAATAATGCTTATGAACTATACACCTGGGTGAGATTAGGGTGGAGGCCAAGGGCAGGATGAAGACTTCTCACACTTCCTTGTCATTTCTGTGCATGGTTTCTCTGAATGCTTCTGAAGGCAACTTGGAAAGTATTTTTTGGCCTGTCCAGTAATTTTAGGACAATCTTAAATCAATGAATTTAGTCTCCATAGCTTTGCATTAGTAGAAAATGAATGCTATTGCTGAACTTTCTTTAAGAGCGTTCCAAGGCTTACTTACTGCTGGTAAAGAGATTTTGCTAGACTGGATTTGTGAAAAGCAAGTTTAGAAAAATTAAAATATTACTTATGAATTTTTGATTGAATTAAATGTGCCACTTGTCAGAACTAAAGTCAGAAAGGCTCAAATTGTGATTTTTTTTTTTTAGGTTGAATTAAAATGAGAGTTATAATACAAATTGTGAGTCAATATGTGTCTGCTCAGTATCTGTATATCTTATTTTCTCAATTTTGGTATGTAATTATATTATTATTGTTTTTATGCTGCTTACATAGGATGATAACAGCAATGTTGGTAGTTAGAATTAGTTGGTATAATGCCCAATTTCTGTTTCAACATCTGTTAAATATGTTTCTAGTTTTATACTCTCAGATTCAGCGTATAGTTAATTATTTAGCCTTAAGGAATGACCATTTGGGGATAACTGAGTGAGTCCTAATGTTTCCAATAGCTCATTGTGCATTTTTTGTTTTTTTAAAGAAAACTAACCTTAAAGCAAAAACTACAGGTCCGTTGGGAAAAAAATCTTCTTTGAGTACTCTTGATGTTTAGTTTTCTTGGCCATCCTAAAAGTCACAGAAAAAGAAATGTGCAGAGATGCTTTAAATATAGTACAACAAATCCTCTACTGGGAGATTTGAGATTAGCTGCAGCATGAGTGGAAGGATTTTGCTGAAATTTGTCCTCAAATCTCAGCAAAGTTTTCCCACCAGAGTCATTTATAGTAAAACTTGCTTTGCTCTGGTTAGGTTTCTTGTTTGAGTTAATACAGGTCAAGTTCCATAAGAAAATAACACACCTGATCTACCTTCGTAAGACATTCTGTTTAAGCAATTTTTTCTGGGGAATGTTTGGGTTTATGCTGATCTAGGCACATGGTTGTTTCACACTTGAGTAACAGCTGCAAAGTAACAAGCTAGTATTGGGCTGGAGTTGTCACCAAATATAGTCAAACTAAGTGATGGCATGCTAATGACTTTAGTCTCATTAGCAGGCTCCTCTGATTGAGTAAAGCAGTTGCAATTTATTGTAGATAGGTTTTTTGAAAAAACGAATCACAAATCTCTTCCACTTCCAATGTTTCAGTAACCTAATACTATGCTTTCTAAGCCTTGCTTTTATGGCAATAAACAACAACAGTACTATTGTCTTAGAGCACATTTTCAACGTTTATTTATGCTATACGGTACCTGTGGTTTGGTTTCCAATAGACCCAACAGAATTTCTTTTAAATATTCTGTCTTCTAAGTGAAGGATTTCATTCTGCATAAAATACACTTGTGAATCTGAAAATTGCCAGAATCAAAATAGTGTCACTTGTGCAAAAACAATCAAAGCTGCAAAATAGAGCCAAGAAAGACCAGGAAGGAAAGGTTTTCTTGCAAGAATGCCTGATAACAAAACTATCACAAAAGACTGCAAAAACCACAACCTTGCACAAAGGCCACCACAACCTTATACCAAAAAACAAACAAACAAACAAAAACTTTTGTGAGGACATCTGCCCAGAAACTGCCTTTCCAACCTTGGACTGGTACCATCCTTGTTATTGAAATTTGCAGCCGAAGATAATTATCTCAAAACAATATGTAATCCTCTTCATTTTTCTCTAAAAAACTTTGTCTTCCTCCACTTTTCTAAATATACACACAGTTTACTGTGGTATACATATTCCCATTGCAGTGCCCAGTTCTTAATAACTGTCATTTTCTTTTAGAGAGTGTTTCTGCTACTTATGTTGACATGAATTATGATGGGTTATTTATTTAATTCATTTCATTGTTTGGATGACAAATGACTAATAAAAGTCATTTGTGTTTCTTGATACTATCATACTTCTGCTTCATTTTAAATGGTTTGGGAGCTATTTTTTGCAATTTATTTAATTTTATACATAAACTTGAACTTTTACACTTGTTTTAGATTTACAGGAAAGCTGTGAAGATAGAACAGAAAGTCCCCATAAACCCTACCTCTAGTTTACCCCATTGTTAACATCTTGTATTGGTATGGTATGTTTGTTACAACTAATGAACCAATAGTGATACATTATTATTAACTAAACTCCATATTTGATTCATATTTCCTCAGTTTTATCTTTTCTGTTCCAGTATGTAGAATATCATATTACACATTAGGCTTCTCTAGACTATGACAAGAAATCTTGGGGGGATTCTTAGAAGGAAGGCCCCAGATGTTATTCTCATCACATTATACAAAAGTACATGCTGTTGACATGACTTATCACTGTTGATGTTAAACTTGATCATCTGATGGAGGTAGGGTTTGACAGGTTTCTCTTCTGTAAGGTTACTTTCTTTGTTTCTTTACAGTCTTTTTGGAAGGAAGTTGCCATGTGCAGTCCACACTTGTAGGAATTTATCCTTTGTTTCCTTGAGGAGGGTATATTTCATATATTATTTGGAATTCTTGCATGGGAGATTTGTGTATACTCTTTTTGAGTTGGGGTCTCACTCTGTCACCCAGGCTGGAGTACAGTGGCATGATCATGTTCACCACAGCCTCTGCCTCCTGGTATGTGTTTTTTGTTTTTTGTTTTTTTTTCTGCCTCAGCCTTCCAAGTAGCTGGGATTACAGCAGACTCGTGCCACCACTATGCCTGGCTAATTTTTTAATAGAGTTTTAACTAATGTTATTTTATTTATTCTGTTGCTCAGGCTACTCCAACTTTGACTATTGTGAGTTCTTTCAACAGGCATCCTCTTTAACATATCTTACATCGTCTTAAAGTTTCTTTTTCTTTTTTTCATTTCCTTCATGTATAGTCCCTATAAGATACTCCAGGCACATCTTATATGTTCTCTGTCACAGTCTCAGAATCAACCATTTCTCCAAACATCCCTGGCTTCTTTTATTGACAACTGGCATTAGAAACCAAGATTTGGGCACTAAGTGTGCTCATTACCTTTGGGATGTCATTGCTAATAGACCTTCTCAGTTGACAGAGCAAAGAAGTATGTTGGCATATTAACCCACAGATATATAATATATATATATATATATATCCATAAGTATTTGCATGTATGTATACATTCATCTGAATCTGTATTAAGACATCATACTGATGTCTCTAACTCTCCTCCATCACCACAGGATCGCTCTTACCTTCTGGGTACTTTTTTTTTTTGAGTCTGAGTTTCACTCTGTTGCCCAGGCTGGAGTACTGGGGCTGTCATGGCCACCGCAGCATCCATCTACTGGGCTGAGGGTGATCTCTCCACCTCAGTCTTCCAAGTAGCTGGAACAACAGGCGTTTCACCATGCAAAGATAATTTTTTAATTTATTGTAGAGACAAAGTCTTGCCAAGTTGTCCAGGCTGGTCTTGAACCACCACTGTGCCCAATGGGGACTTTTAACTTGGAAAAAAAATCTTGATTTTTTTAACTGAGTGTAGACTGACAATAAAAAGGAAAGAAGAAAAGAAGACCAGTTTCATGATCTATTCCCTTATTTCCTCAGAGGAACCTGGAATTATTTACTGCCTTTTGATTGATGATCTGAATAGGACTAAGTTTTTTTTTTTAAGTAAAGCAGAAGGCCTGGATCTAGTTGTTTGTTATAGAAGCCAATACCTTTCTTCTTTCATTAACTGACAACAGAAAAAACTACATAAATGGTTGTGACCAGCTGTAAACAGAACAAGAATAAAGAAGATTTAATTACATTAGAAGAAATATAAGAGACAGTTACTGAATGTTGGAATGTAAGATAAGAATTAAGAATTTCTTCTCCTAGTCTTTAAAATTAGGACAGATTTCCAGCTGTCTAGAATAGTAGGTGTTTTTTCTTATTTTCAAAGTTATTTTTCCTCCCTAAATTCTGGGATTCTCTGCACTCATAATTAAAGCCTTAGCCTAGTGAAATTCCTATTTTGAACACATGAGAAGGAAGTCTGAAAATGGAGGAAAAAGGTTTCATCCTCCACTTAAAAAAAAAATCATACTGGCTGGGCTCGGTGGCTCAGTCTGTAATCCCAGCACTTTGGAAGGTCAAGGCAAGTGAATTGCCTGAGCCTGTGGGTTCGAGACCAGCCTGGGCAACTTGGCGAGATCTTGTCTCTACAGTAAATAAAAAATTAGCTGGGTGTGGTAGCTCATGCCTGTAGTTCTAACTATTTGGAAGGTTGAGGTGGAAGGATCGCCAGAGTTCAGCAAGTTGACGCTGGGGTGGCCGTGAGTGTGCCACTGCACTCTAGCCTGGGTGACAGAGTGAGACTCCAACTCAAAAAAAAAAAATCATACTTAGAATAAAGATGAAAAAGAAATAGATTATATCTACCACCTGAACTGTGCTGTCTAATACCTTTTCATATTCGTCAACATCAGGTAAATTCATATGAGAAAATTGATCTGCCCCCTTTCTTGCCCCTTATAGAAACTGGCCATAGGCACTAATCGATATTTCCTTCTGATAAACAGATGAGTGGCTAGATGTTCACAGCTTCATACTATTCCTTTTTTAAAAGAGATTTTATTTTGTTTTTTAAAGCTATATTCTGTTCAATTGTCCTCACTTCTACAACTCTTTAATTACATTCCTGAAACTAAGCAATGATGTAAACGAGATGATTTAAACAGTCTAGAATAATTAACTTTTTTTTTTTTTACAGACATTTGTTTTTGTAGAAATGCCATGTTTAGGCCAATGTAAAAAAGCAATTTTGCATGGTGGCAATGCAGTGTGTTGGAAAGAGTCCCGAAATCTGGATTTTACTCCAGGCTAAACTACATACCATGAATGTGACTGTGGACAAATTGCTTATTATCCTGAGTCTAGTTTGCTCATCTTTGAGATGGTTATAGAAATACTTATCTTACAAGGTTGTTATGAATATTAAAGGTGTTCAAGTTCATCAGTTCACCTCTGAGCTAAGAATATGCTTGAAGTTGCTAGACATAGTGGCATGCTCCTGTAGTTTCAGCTACTTTGGGAAATTGAGGTGGGAAGTTTGCTTGAACCCAGGAGTTCAAGACCAGCCTGGGCAACATAGTGAGATTCCATCTCTTAAAAAAAAAAAATACGGGCCGGGCCTTGTGGCTCAATCCTGTAATCTCAACACTTTGGGAGGCTGAGGTGAGAGGACTGCCTGAGCCCAGGGGTTCAAGACCAGCCTGGGCAACTTGGTGAGCCCTCGTTTCTACAATATATCAAAAAAATTAGTTGGGCATGGTAGCATGCTCCTGTAGTTCTGGCTACTTGGAAGGTTGAGGTGGAAGGATTGCCAGAGCCCAGCAGGTCTACACTGGGGTGGCTGTGAGCGTGCCACTGCACTCCAGTCTGGGCGACAGAGTGAGACTCTGACTCCAAAAAAAAGAATATGTTTATACTCAGATGACAGTTATTATTTTTTTTATAATTATTAATCATAATTCAGCAATTCATTACAAACAATTGAATTCCTACTGTTTAAAATAAATGTTTATAAAAACAAACAAAAAAACACAGTCCTTATTCTCAAGGAGTTCATGACATTGTGAAAAAATATAAAATTAGTTTGAATTTATAAATAATAAAGGAGAAATCTCAGAAAAAAACTCATTCAAAGGACAGAAAAATTCAAAACTAAAGAATGCTTCATGGATAATTCACAAAGCAAAAGAAACCAAAATGCTCATCATTTTTTTCTAAAAACATCAATGTATCATATTAATAATGAAACTTTGCAGTATGTATCATGTCAATGATGAAGCTTTGCAAAATACTAAATAAGTAGTTGTGTATTTCAAGGTTTAATTGTAAACATTTTCAATTTTACTATAAAATAGTAGGGAAAACCTGGACTAGAGGCAAAATAAAGAGAATAATTTTTTTTTTTTGAGTTGGAGTTTCACTCTATCGCCCAGGCTGGAGTGCAGTGTCATGCTCACGGCCACCACAACCTTGACCTGTTAGGCTCTGCCTTAGCCTTCCAAGTAGCTGGAACTACAGGCATACGCCACCATGCCTGGCTAATTTTTTTTTTTTAATTGTAGAGATGAGGTCACACCAAGTTGCCCAGGCTGATCTCAAACCCCTGGGCTCAGACAATCCTCTCACCTCGGCCTCCCAAAGTTCTGGGATTATAGGTGTGAGCCACCATGACTGCCCAGAGAATAAAATTGAAGGGAAGAAGGATGAACTGTGAGAACTTGGACAGATGACCTAACCTCTTTGTGTTAATTTCATCTTCTATAAAATGGATATCATTATATTAACTATCTTGTAGTTTTGGAATGAGTATTAAAGGTGATTAAATGTGCTTTTTTTTGAATTAGAGTCTCACTCCATTGCCCAGACTGGAGTGCAGTGGCACGCTCCCGGCCACCGCAGCCTCGACCTGCTGGGCTCCGGCGATCCTTCCGCCTCAGCCTTCCAAGTAGCTGGAACTACAGGCGCGCGCTACCACGCCCGGCTGATTTTTTATTTATTGTAGAGATGAGATCTTGCCAAGTTGCTCAAGTGGGTCTTGAACCCGCGGGCTCAGGCAATCCCCTCACCTCAGCCTCCCAAGGCACGGGATTACAGGCTGAGCCACCGAGCCCGGCTCAGTTCCCTATTTTTTAGGCAGGATACTTCCTGTTCCATTACAGAAAATGAAATTTTGCCTATGCTAGGCCTCTGATGCTTTCCTGCCTTCTGCCTGTCCCCATCGCAGACCATAGATTTCCTGGCTTCATTTAAAAAAGTAAAAACAGTGTTACTTTCCCCAAAGTATGCTATGACATAGCTATTCTGTGCTTTCTTCTCTTGACATTAGTACCAAAGGAGAATAAGAATGTAAACATCTGTTTTATATAAGCCAATTCCAGACTTATAACTTGATTAGTATAAGAGAATATTCGATGTGATTAATTTTCTAGTTACAACATGATGGCTTTCGGTCCTTTTATTGCCTTCTTAAGGGAGACAAGAGAAGAACAAATAATCTAATTTAGTTTGTTTTTTTCTTTTTTCAGTGTCATAGTAGTGCCAAGTATAGCCATTTGGTTGGTGTAAAAGTACTCTACTTTAAATTCAATGGTAATAGCAACTGACTTGCCCTGTAGAAATGAGCTAAAGTAAACATAAAATAACTGTGGGCTTATTACATAGTGAACCAGACATTTTGGGAAGGATCATTGAGGATAACATCAAGCCATTTAGTGATTTGCAGGAGGCAGTTTGCTATAAAGCAGTGTATATATAAAGCAGTGTATACCTATACAAAAGCTAAATCAAAGCTTTTCTGAGCTAAGTTTTATCAGGCCCAGTGTGATGAATGCTTCCAATTAGATGATCACTTAAAATACTAAATCAGTAAGCACAGTCCTATCTTCTCCAAATCTAGTAGAAGAATTTTAAAGGAGAAAACTGAATTGGAGACAGAATTTTATATTGACATTGCTGTAAATATGCTGGACTACTTAAAAAAAAAGTGTTACCTTCTCCTTTGCCTCATTCATTTCCCTCTAGATGTAACATTAGTGATGAGAATCTATGTAAATGGACTTTTGAGACAAATTTGGTGATTGTTAGCAAGAAACTGGAAATGTCCCATAATCTGCTACATGTTGCTACGAAGGCTGCCATTGCATATGTTACCTCCATGAGAAACAACTCCCTCTCAACTTCCATGCCCTTCCTTCTGGGACCTTCTAGGACTTCCTGGAAGAATGAGGGTCTAAGGCTGACGAAGGACAGGATCAGTTCCCTGTAGACCGAAAAGGTCGTTTACTTTTCCCCTTTTTTCCCTGTCTCTGTCCCTTTAAAGAGTGTTTTTGGTTTGTGCTTGTTTGGAGCCACCTATGTAACCCTTTGCATAAAAAGCAACTGGAAATGACCAACTCATCTTGATGTTGTATTCACAGCCTCTCCTTGTACTATTTTTTACTATTAGTTGGGTTCATGTTTTCATAATTTATAGCCAGAGGGGAGTTTTGCAAAGCAGTGAAGGGCAGGGGCTCTGGGATGAGGTTGCTTGGGTCCAAGTCCTGGCTCTAGGGCTCACTGGCATTGACCTTAGGCAAATCGCTTCAACCGTCCAAGTTTGTTTTCTTAGACAAGGGATGTCATTAATATTATTAGTGCAACCTGCTTCTGTTTTTGTTCTTTTCCCCAATTGATTTCTTTTATTCCATTTCTCACACATTGAGGGATTTTCCTGAAGTATAACTCCAGTCTATTTGCTCTTCAGTTTGAAGTCCCTGATGTCTGGATGTGCCTTCAGGATGTAATCCAAACCTTTGCGGCTGATATCCAGGGCTACTAATGATCTGTGCTTAGCTTCCTCTCTCCAGCTCCAGCCTTACTTGCAATACTATGAATGGGTCATGTCCCTCCCCCCCATGATTGCCCAAAAATCATGATAATAAGAAAACTCTGAAAAGCATCAAGTGAAAAAAAGACGTGGTTTATATAGAGGAGCAAATACAAAGATGATGGAGGTTTTTCACTGAAAACACAACAAGCAAGAAGACAGAAGAAAAAAAGCACTGAAAGAAAAATTAAAACCTGTCAACCCAGAATTTTTTACTCACCAAACTTTTAAGAACAAAGGTGAAATAAAGACTTTCTGAAACATACAGAAGTAAGAGTTTGTCTCCAGCACAACCACATTATTGGAAATATTAAAACAAGTCCTTTAGGGAAAAGGAAAAGTTTATCAGACGGAAATCTGGATTTACACAAAGGAATGACCAGCACCAGATATGATAAATATCTGGGTAAATATATTAATTTTTTTCTCATTGCTTAGATTTCTTTAAAAGATAGTTGACTACTTAAGCAAAAAAATAACATCAATTGAGGTCTGGTAAATTTTTACATATTTTACACGTAACTTGAGATGCCACACTTTCTGGGATGCCTTCCCTGCTCTGCCTTTCCTGAGAGAGGTGTCTTTCCTATTTTCTTCCTCAGAATCTTCAGAACATTCAATCTTTCAAAGCATTCTTAGCTGCTTGCCCAGTTCTACAAAACTATAAGTAACTTAGGGGCAGGAACTGAATGTTTTCTCTCTAGTATGTAGCACAATCTCTGGCCAAATAATAGATGTTCCAGAAACTTTCTGAGGAATGAATAAGTAAATGACAGAGTACAGTTTTGGGTTCAGCAACAGCAGAGCTAGGTTAAGGTTAACTATGCCATTTTATTTTATTTTTTTTGAGGTAGAGTCTTACTCTGTCGACCAGGCTGGAGTACAGTGGCATGATCATGGTTACCCCAACCTTGACCTGCTGGGCTCAGGCAATCCTTTCACCTCAGCCTCCCAAGTAACCGGGACTACAGGTGTGCACCACTATGCACAGCTAATTTTTGATTTATTGTAGAGATGAAGTCTCGCCAGGTTGCCCAGGCTGGTCTCCAATCCATGGGCTCAGGCAATCCTTTTGCCTCTGTCTTCTAAAGTGCTGGCCAATGGCATTTTAATTAGCTGTATCTTTCAAGGAAGAGGTAACATTAGACAATACCCACAAATTCCTTGGATTATGTCAGTTTATTGGATACTTGTTAGTCACCGCTTCATATATTATTATTTTAAGCATCGCTGTTTTTATTTCTTTTCTTTCCTTTTCGTTTTTTGAGTTGGAGTCTCACTCTGTCACCCAGGCTGGAGTGCAGTGGCACACTCATGGCCATCCCAGCATTGACCTGCTGGGCTCTGGCAATCCTTCTGTTTCAGTCTTCCAAATAGCTGGAGCTACAGGTGCGTGCTACCACTCCTGGCTAATTTATTATTTATTGTAGAGACGAGGTCTCGCCAAGTTGCCCAGGCTGGTCTTGAACCCACGGGCTCAGGCAATATTTTATTCTTTTGCCCAGTCCTTCCTACTTGGGCTGTGCCCTTTTCCTAACTTTATCACCTTCTCCCAGTTTACAGTCTTACGAGCTGACTGCTTGTAATATCTAATTTCTGGGATTCATTTATTTTATTTTATTTATTTTATTTTATTTTATTTTTGAGTTGGGGTCTCACTCTGTCACCCAGACTGGAGTGCAGTGGCACGCTCTCGGCCACCACAGCCTCGATCTGCAGGGCTCCGGCGATCCTTCCGCCTCAGCCTTCCAAGTAGCTGGAACTACAGGTGCGCGCTACCACGCCCAGCTAATTTTTTGATTTATTGTAGAGATGAGGTCTCGTCAAGTTGCCCAGGCAGGTCTCCAACCCGCGGGCTCAGGCAATCCACTCACCTCAGGATTCATTTATTTTAAAGTGTTAATAAGATTTCTGTCCACGGGGCTACCTTGTCTTTAGACATCTGTAATTCAGCAGAAATCAAACCATATTGAAAAGAAATTAAACAGCCCATGTATGTCTCTCCTGTGTCCCAAGTTAAATAGTCCAAAGCAGAGAGATGCATTTGGGATTATGGAAGATACATGTGTATTTCTACATATATACATATGTAAGCAAAAATGCCCGTTAGGCATTCAATATTTCTTTTCTTTGCCATCCTCTTTCCCAACCACAGTGCCCTGTGCATCTTAAACACATTCTTCTTCTTTTTTTTTTTTTTGTGGAGACGAGGTTTCACCAAATTGCCCGTTCTGGTCTCGAACCCTCGGGCTCAAGCAATTCACTCGCCTCAGCCTCCCAAAGTGCTGGGATTACAGGCTAAGCCACCAAACCCGGCCTAAACACATTCTTAAGTGCTACCACCCATATTGATTTTATGATGGTAGGGAAGCTACAAAAGACCTTTAATAAACAACTTGACAATTTACCCTTATATTGGTTCTCCTTTTTTTCCTACTTCATTTTCTCTACCCCTCATGGCTGCACCCTGGGATCACCCCCAAACCTTCATCTCTAGCCAGACTGAAAAACTTCACGATTCGCAGAGTATTGCACAGAGTACACAGAAGGATCTTTTCTAAGTAATGTGGGATCATTAGCACTACAGTGAATACTGCTTTGGTTTTATCTAACAAATTTTTGATCCTAAGAATATCAAACTGTTTCCAAAAAGCTTAATTATGTCCCAGAACAAAGTCCAATAATATTGATAGAAATATAAAGAAATCCAATACCCAACAAGATAAAATTCACAATGTCTGATACCCAGCCAAAGATTGTGAGGCCAGAAAACGTGCAGGAAACTACAACCAATAACCAGGAGGAAAATTAATCAATTGAAACTGACTCAGAATGACACAGATGTTAGAATGACCCAAAAAATCACATTAAAAAATTATTATAACTGTGTTCCATCTATTTATATTCTTAAGGTGAGATAAGAAAGATACAAAAAATACCCAAATCAAGCTTCTGGAGATGAAAATGACAATATCTATGATAAAAACTACATTGGGAGGGACAACTGACAAAGTTGACAATAGAGAAGAAAAGGTGAGTGAACTTGAAGAAACAGTTAAAGTAGAAGCTATAAAATAGAAATGGAAACTATAAAAAAATGAAGCATAGTGATAAAATGAAATAATTTTAAAAAATGAACAGAACATCAGTGTTCTATGGAACAACTTTGAGGGGACTCATATATGTGCAATTGGGTTCTCAAAGGAAAGGAGGTAGGGGACAGAAAAAAAATCTGAAGAAATAATGGCCAAGTATTTTGAAGCTTGGTGAAAGCTGATGGAAGAAGCTCATCAACCCCTCAGTACAAAAAGTATGAGGGGAATCATACCAGGGCACGTCATAATCAAATTGCTCCAAAATCATGATAATAAGAAAGCTCTTAAAAGCATCAAGATGATAGAGGCTTTTCCACTGGACACAACATGAGCAAGAAGACAGAGAAAAAAAGTACTGAAAGAAAAATTAAAATCTGTCAACCCAGAATTCTCTACTCACCAAACTTTCAAGAGCAAAAGTGAAATAAAGACTTTTTGAAACATACAAAATTAAGTGTTTGTCTCCAGCAAAACCACATTATTGGAAATATTAAAGCAAGTACTTTAGGAAAGAGGGAAAGTATATCAGATGAAAATCTGTATTTATGCAAAGAAATGAACAGCTCCAGAAATGATAAATATCTGGGTAAATGTATTATTTTTCCTATTACTTAGATCGCTTTAAAAGATAGTTATGACAATGGAGATAAAATAAAGGGATAAAAATTCACTCAATCCATAAGAAGTAAAACAAACAAACAGGAAAAAGGGTTCAAAGAATATTTTGGAAAAATAGAAAGCAAATATCAAGATGGTAGGTTTAAACTTAACCATATCCATAATTGCATTGAGTGTAATGGTCTAAACATACAAATTAAAAGGCAGAGATTATTAGATTGGATACAAATGCAAGACTCAGTTGTATAGTGACTACAAAAAATACACATCAAATAAAAAGACAAAAATAGATTAAAAGTGAAAGGATAGAAAATGATATACCATGCAACACTAATTAAAAGATAGCTGGAGAAGCTATATTAATATCAGACAAAATAAATTTTAGAATAAAGTATACTACTAGGTATGATAAAGGAAGCTTCATAATGATAAAAGTGTCAATCAAGCAAGAAGATATAGTAATTCTAAATTCTTATGCATCTAATTATAGAAATTCAAAATGCATGAAGCAAAAAACTCATTAGAACTGCAAGAAGAAATACACAAATCTGCAATTATAGGTAGAGATTTTGATACCACCCTCAATAACTGATAGAACAAGTAAGCGGAAATCAGTAAGAAGATAGATTTGAACAAGACTATTCAACATTTTGACTTAACTGACATTTATTTATTAATTTTTTTCTCCTTTTTATTTGTATAATTTTAAGCTGTACAAGTGCAGTTTTGTTACATGGATATATTACACAGTGGTGAATCTGGGTTTTCAGTGTATTTACTGACCTCATAATGTACATTCTCATTGACATTTATAGAACATTCTACCCAACATCATTCTTTTCATGTGCACATGGAATATTTATAGACCATTTCCTCCTTATTTGATAGGTGCTATCATTATTCCCATTAACAACTGAGCAAACATAGGCCTCAAGAAGTTAGATAACTTGCTGAAGGTCACACAGTTGTCAAGTATCACAGCTGGGCTTTGACCCAGGCTATCTGACCCAGAATATTAATGGTCTCTATAGCCTCCCTTGAGCACCTGGAATAGCTCAGGTCTCTGTGACTTAGAGTGAAATCCTTTTTAAATAAACAAAGGAATGGGTGACTCAAATAGCATTCTCTAAATACTGCTTGGAAAGGAAGTACTTTCCCCCTTTCTTCTCATATTCCCGCTCAACCCAAATGGCCTGTCTGCTTCCTTTAAGAGACATGACTTATAGGCATCATAAAGTCCGGTTCCACAGCCGCTGGGTCTGAAAGAGAAGACAGTTGCAGGCTATAAAAGGCTCATGGGAGTTGGCCCTTCCTCAGGTTGCACAAGTGTCGGATGGGTGGTCTAACAGGCATTCACACAGAGATCAAGATGCCTGTGCCCCTCCTTAAATGCTGGTATCCAAACAAGAATTCCCTTTCCAAGAAGGAACACGTCTTTACTAAAATGAAGCACAGAATCCTAAACTCATGGTTGACTTTCCTTGCCTATCTTCTTATCTCTGTTATTAGTACTGTAATGTATATAATAATTACAACCCAGAAAAATTTTGTAATGTTTTCCAGGGTGAAGTTTCCTTATGTATTGGCAAGAAAATACCACAGGAGGGAATGGCTTTTTAGTGGATCTTTGGCTGAGACCTGACACATGGCTGTTCTAGGTGAGGAAATGTGAAATGGGGCTATTATTCTGCCTTATGCTGGGTGGAGGATTCAAGCTGCTCCGCGAATGTGACTCTTGGTGACAGAATAAAAATAGGAGTTTTCTTTTTGAGACACGTTCAGCAAGTCTTCTTTCTCTGTTCCTCCGCCGCCTCTTCCCCTGTCCCACCTACTGAGCTTCCATCCTGAATGCACATCCTGACTCCTTCACCTCTGCCACGGTTCCCAACTGCAGTCGGTGACTCCCTCCCCCCAGGTCTGGCAGTCGCTCTCATTTCCCGCAACCGCCCCCTCTCTTTTCCCCAGCTCCTTGCCCCTCCAGCTCTCTCCCCCTCCCCTTCCCGCAGCGGCCCGGTCCCGGAGCGGGTCCGAGAGGGACAGGGTGGCCGCAGCCCAGCTGGGAGAACGTTCCAGCTCCCCCTCCTGGCTGGGTCGAGTCGTGGGCCGAGGGACGGGAGGCCGGGCCGGGGTGTCTTGGCTTCGGGGGCCAGCCGGGAAGAGGTGTCTGCAGCAGACGACACCGTCCCTTTGTGCCGGTTGCTGTGGTGTCCCTCGCCCGGGTCTCCGCCACGCGTTCTCGAAAGCCATTGTTTTCACGCCGGAGGTCCGCCGCGCAGGGGCGGGAGCGGAGCGGACGCCGGGAGCGCTTCCCGGGACCGAACCGACCCCCGGATCCGAGGGGGGCGAGTCCCTCTCCGGGGGAGGGGGCTGGGGGCCGAGGGGCCGGCCGCGGGCCAATCAGGAGGCGCGGCCGGGCGGGCTTCCCCGGCGCGGCGGGGCGGCGAGCAGTGCGCGGTCGGGAGCCTCGGCGAGCGGCCGGCGGCGCGAGGGCGGCGGGACTCGGCCGCGCGGCGCCGCAGCCTCACAGCTGTCCCCGGGGCATGGACCCCGCGCGCGGCGCGCCCTCCGCCACTCGGTGCTCGGGGCCCGCGGCCCGGTAGCCGCCCCGGAGGCAGCCGCGTCCGGACAAAAGCGGCCGCATCCCTGCCCGGCCCCTGGAGGGAGTCGGGCTTGGTGCTCGTCCCCATCCGACTCTCAGCGCCAGGCTCTGGGCTGGTTCGCGGTCCCCGGCGTCCGATGAGGGGCTGAGCGAGAGGGGACCCTCTCCCTGGTGTCCGGGAGGACGAAGCACAGGGTCTAGGCGCTCAGGAAAAAAGGGGGAGCGAAAGAAAGAAAATGACTTCCTGGGAAGTTGTCCCCACAGTTCTCCTGTTGGCGCTTCTTTATTCTTCCCTGGCTCGAGATGCCAGCCCCCCGTCGGAGACCAGGGCTGAGGACATTCCCGAGGGGGCCTCCACCTTGGCTTTTGTGTTTGATGTGACTGGTTCCATGTATGATGATTTAGTTCAGGTGATCGAAGGGGCTTCCAAAATCTTGGAGACGTCTTTGAAAAGACCTAAGAGACCTCTCTTCAACTTTGCTTTGGTGCCTTTTCATGATCCAGGTAAGGGAAATATGTATTCCTTGTATTGGCTATGTATCATGAGTCCATTATTTCTTATGCTGCGAAATTGTTTTATTGTCAGGAAGTTGCAAAACCTTTTTTTTTAAAAAATGTGCAGCTGAATACAGTCGTAACAAAGAATTGCTTGCTGGCGTCTGGGTTTGCTCTCTGATACCTACTTAAGTCTCAGCCATGGAGTAGATGGCTTGTTTAGGGAGTTTATGCCGTGGTCCCCAAATTTGGAGATGTGGAGTTATGAGCACCAGAACCAGGAATCTTTAGCAACGACATCAAATTCAGAGTGAATTGACTGGTTTGTCTTTTAGAACTGAAGTATGTTAATTACAAAGGCAGACTTGGACAAGAGTTTATGCAGCAGTGCTTTAAGAGCTAATTTCCAGGTTGAAAGCACACTCAGGGTAACCCTCACACAGGAGGGGAAAAAACCTGTTGTGTGAGACACAAGGAAACTTGTAAGTAATAACTACTGGTGGAACAGAAGACATGAAAATAAAAGAGAGAAACCATTCATTTCTTAACTGAATCTATTCATCTTTGCGCAAGATCATCATTAGGTTCAGGGTTGAGTATAAACATTATGTCCATGTCTCATGTAGGAGAAATGCATGTAATTCGGGATGTCTGTGCTTTTTAAAGGTAGATGAAGCGAACTAACTTCATTTTTTGCCCTAAAGCCATGGGTTTCAGCTGCTCCACTGTAATATGATCCTATTTACTTTTTTCAGTTTCTCTTTAAAGTGGCACCTCTCGGTGAGGCTTCTGGGAGCCCTCATTGTCATCACTGAGGGTAGCGTTGCAGGGGAAGCCCTGGGGCTTGCTGTCTAATGTCCACCTGAGTTTCATTAGCACAGGTTGCTGCCCAGTTGGAGAAATAAAACCGTGGTTTCTTAAAAGTCCTCCCCCACTGTTCTCTTGCACTTTTCCTGAGAATTCCTTTGAAATTCTCCTTCACTGGAGGACTTTGACACAGCCTCTTCAAAATTCGAGTGTGAAGAATGGGAATCTCAAGTTCTTTCTTGTATATTTGGCAAAGATATATGAGTTTAAATTATTGCTAGGTGTTGAATATGGACACTTCAACTATTAAAAACTGGCACTGGGAGAAATTTAGAGAGAAATAGAACTTTTTTGGGATTTTCGTGTTCTTCAAATGATAGGAACAATAACCTATTCTACTCTTCTGGGATATGTATATGTATATATTAGTAATTTCTACATGGATTAAACATGAAATGTTCTTGTATTTGAATAAAGAGTTAAATGGCTATTGACTGTGTTTACTGTCTTAGTAAGATACCTTGTATTTTGTGATTCAACGTATTAAATGCCGAGATGCCAACTGTGATGCAGTTCGAGGCTTTTGTTATTTTGGAATAGCCTAAATATGTCTCTTCTATATGGCTGAATCTGAAGTTGGCTAAAAAATAAAAATTGTTTCCTCTAATTAACACCACAATTTGCTTTTCTCCAAGGAACTCTCATAAAGTTATGTTGCTGTAAACAGAACACAGAAATTGCCTCAAGTCATAAATGGAAACTAGTTTATCATGATATTTTGAAGTGAGATGAAAACTTACTGGAATAATTGTATTATGGTTTGCCGCCTTTCAATTGTTATCAAGTGGGAAAGCTTGCAAATTGTAGTAGTTGACTTTCCCATAGGTTGCAATCATGATTTAAAGTGGGGGAAACTTGGCATGCTAATGACAGGTGACTAATAAAATAGAGCTTTTTTGAATTAAATTATATGAGAAAATAGTTAGCTAATGTGTGACTTCACAAAATTAATTATATAGATAATTCAACAAAATTATTACTTTATTTCCATTGTGATTCAAAGTAGAGATAAGTGGTCAAGTGTTTATGCTATCTAAGACTGTGAAGATAAAGAAGGCCAGGTGTAGTGGCTCACACCTGTAATCTCAGCACTTTAGGAGGCAGAGGTGAGAGGATTGCCTGAGCCCAGGGGTTCGAGACCAGCCTGCTCAACTTGGTGAGACCTTGTTTCTACAATAAATCAAAAAGTTAGCTGGGTGTGGTAGAGTGCACCTGTAGTTCCAGCTACTTGGGAGGCTGAGGTGGAAGGATTGCCTGAGCCCAGCAGATCAATCAAGGTTATGGTGGCCATGATCATACTACTGCACACCAACCGCGGTTACATAATTAGTCTATAACAAAAAAAAAAAAAAAAAAAAAAAAAAAAAATATATATATATATATATATATTTGAGGAGTAAGCGAGAAATTGAAAGTAAAACATACTATTAATCTTAAACTATTCACTTTACTAGATTGTAATACTATATTTGTGTGACATTTTCTTTCTTACTGTATGTGTGTGTAATCATGAGTTTCTGGCTCCCTTGTAGCTCTGATGGATGATTAACTTGGAATGACAGGAGGGACCTTGACTGAGAATTAGCAGTTTTAGTGAGTGACATCACAAAAGTCAATTTACTTTTTATATTTTAGTTTCCTCAACTGTAAAATGAGAAAATTGAATTTGAACTTCTCTAAGGTCACTTCTAATTGTGACGTTCTATGATTCTCTGTTTTACATATGGTTGTTTTCCTAGTCCCTAACACATATTCCTATGCTTGGATGATGCAACTGATATGGGAAGGAATAATGTGTGGAATTTAATATAATAGCTATATTAATAATTTTGAATGCTTAAAGCCCTTTGACATTTGTTATCACATAATGAATAAGATCTGGTATATAGCTTAAGGTTTTTGACAAACACTTTTAGACCTTTGCAGATACAGCTTTGGAACCAAGCATTGCAGTTTGGGGGCAAGGTGTGTATTTGCAGGTGGAAGTGAATTTAAAACACATGGAAAACAATAGCATAAAAGAGGAAGGATGTCTAACAAGTTGAACATGAGGTTATAAAATGCTGGAAATATGTGCTTCTAAGAAATACTGTGTTGAAGAGCTAGCAGCACACCCACCTGGAGTAGGAGGAGGTGTCAGAAATGACCAGGGGTCATGGAAAGGCGAGCCAACCTTTTGATCTATTTTTTAAAGATGTGGGGTATAATTCAGGGCTAGGAACATAAATGGTCACCATACAGGTAAAGTTTGGGCCTTCCTTTGGTCACCACTTTGCCTGGTTTGATATCAGGGACCCTTACTGATCTTATATCCCCCTCTCCCTACAGTGTCCCCCTGCTGCTGGTCCCTCAGTGTTTGATTTTGAAGTTACCAATGGTTAAGATGGTTATGCTTCACATAAAAGGGAATAAAATAGACAAAAGCTCCAGAACAGTGAAAAGACGAGTATCTGGAACACACAGTGAGGGATAGAAGAATTTAGCGGGTGAGTTAGAACTACAACAGGGTAAGTTCGGGAAAGGGCTTGTAGACCATTGTGATCTATGGTTAAGATGGGTTTTCCACTTTCATAACCTCATTTAGAGATGTAATTCCCTTGCCATACAATTCATCCATTTAAAGTATACAATTTGATACTTTTTAGTCTATTTACAAATATACAGTCATCACCACAGTCTGTTTTAGAACATTTTCATCACCTCAAAAAGAAACTCTGTACCCTTTAGCTATCAGTCTCCTATACTCCATCATCCTACTCTTAGCAACCATTAATCTGTTTTCCATCTCTATAGATTTTTCTGTTCTGGACTTTCATACAAGTGGAATCATATTATATATGTGGTCTTTTGTGACTGGGCTTCTTCTTTTTTTTTTTTTTTGAGAAAGCAGGATTTATTGAGAGGACAGAAAAGCTCCCACAGTGGGAGGGGACCAGAAGGGGTTGCCTGACTGGGCCTTTTACCGTAACATAAGGTTTCAAAGGCACATCCATGTTGTAGCATGTGTTAGTACTTCATTCCTTTTTTATGGCCAAACAATGTTCCGTTGTGTGATCTACCACATTTTGTTTATCCATGAGTCTATGCTGGATATTTGAGTTGTTTCTACCTTTTGAAACATTATTATGAGTAACGCTGCTGTAAATATTCATGTACACGTTTGGTGTGGACATTTGCTTTCATTTCTCTTGGGTACATACCTAGAGGTAGAATTGCTGAGTCATATTAACTCTACGTTTAATTGTTTGAGAAACTGCCAAGCTTTTTTCCAAAGCAGTTGTACCATTTTACATTACCACCAGCTGTGTATGAGGACTCTGATTTCTTCACATCCTCATCAACCTGTTATTATCAATTTTTTAATTCTTATGTTTTAATTTTTACTATGCTTTTTAAAATTTTAGATTCAGGGGTTATACTTGTGTATTTATTACATGGACATATTGTATAGTTGTGGGGATTGGGTCTCAGGTGGTTTGTTCCCCAGACAGTGAACGTTGTGCCCCATAGGTTTACTGTACTTTTTTTTTTTTTTGAGTTGGAGTCTCACTCTGTTGCCCAGACTGGAGTGCAGTGGCCGCTCCCGGCCACCGCAGCCTCGACCTGCTGGGCTCCGGCGATCCTTCCGCCTCAGCCTTCCAAGTAGCTGGAACTACAGGC
>CAUYQG010102010.1:0-19990 GCA_963574415.1 Tarsius wallacei
CGGGTTCAAGACCAGCTTGGGCAACATGGCGAGACCTCGTTTTTACAAGCAATTGGCTGGGCGTTGTGGTGTGTGCCTGTGGTTCCATCTACTTGGAAGGCTAAGGTGGAAGGATCGCCTAATCCCAGCAGGTCAAGGCTGTGGTAGCCCTGAGAGTGCCACTGCACTCCAGCCTGGGCAACAGAGTGAGACTTCGACTCAAAAAAAAAAAAAAAAGGAAGTGATACTATTTTCAGAAAAAATTGAAGGTGACTACGTGGTGCAACTGAAAGGAGAGGATGGCTTGTGACTAGGAGAACCCACCCTGGGCAACCATCTCCTCTGTTACAAGCATCTTCCAAGGAGGCATGTGATGATCTAAAGCCAGCACAGCCCTAGGCATCAGAATGTCAGAAAGACCCTGAGCTCCTACCCCTGCTGAGGCTCCACTTGCCTCACTGCTATAAGGCATAAAATCTTACCAGATGGTCAGGAGGAGCCGATGAAATTAAACACAGGCAGACAGATTGTAGTAAATTCTAGGGATCTGTGTCGAATGCTGCTTGTGTCTATTTTTGGGGGGGCGACTTGGACTTTTTAACTGAGAGCTAGTCCTCAATCCTTGGACCTCTTCCCAGATCCAGGAGAGGTGAAAATCTGATATTGTTTTGGGTGTGACCCCAGTCAGTCTTTGCTAATAAACACGCCTTCCGGTGTCTCCATAGTGACAAAGAAGGAGAGCAGCAAGGTCCAAGGAGAGTGGCAGGGGGCACACCAAGCGAGGACTTTTGCTGCGATAGCAAGAGTTTTCTCAAGCTGAGTCAGTTCCGTGTTTTTTCCTATTTAAATGATTCACTTGCTGAGGCAAATCAGTCCTAGATGTGTGAATTCTGGTGTCTCTCCCGTAAGCATCCAAACAAGTTGCTGCCTTTTGTTTTAGTTTTTCCTATTTAATGCCTCTTCCCTAGGAAGGATGATTTCAAGAGTTTTCCATTTCAGATTGGGGTGTTTCTCCCTCATTTAAGGGCTCTGGGAGGAGTTGTCATATCAAGAAAAACACTGTGCTGATATTCTTAACTTTGAATCTATTTAAGTGGCCATCTTAAGTGGTTATTTATTGTCCTTAAAATTTCTTGTGTTTTCAACTCAAGTAGGTTAAATGATAAATAAACAAAAGATAATAGTATATAATATACAGTGAAATCTGTGCTCTTTCGAAATTATACTCCAGATATGTAAATTTTCTATGTCTTAAAAGGTTTAGGCCAGGCTTCAGTGGCTCAGCCTGTAATCCCAATACTGGGATTGAGCCCACGGGTTCGAGATCAGCCCAGACAACTTGGTGAGACCTTGTCTCTATAATAAATCAAAAATTAGGTGGGCGTTGTAGCGCACACCTTCCAGCTACTTGGAAGGCTGAGGCAGAAGTTTCGCCGGAGTCCAACAGGTCGACGTTGGGGTGGCTGTGAGTGTGCCACTGCACTTCAGCCTGGGTGACAGAGTGAGACTCCAACTCCAAAAAAAAAGTTTTAATGCAGTAAACACCCAAGACTTTAAAAAATTATTTTAAATGGGAATTCTTTCTGTATGTATGTATAACACATATAACATTTTCCTCACAATAAATGTCAGTTTTTGGTTATTATTAAAAGTAATTAGCCTTATATCCTTTGAACACACTCAGCTCCCATTGGCTCTGTTCCCATATTTAAGTGAGGTCAGTTTTAATTGAGGACTTTCTTCCATGTTCTTCTTAGTCTTCATGCACATCTATAGCCATAATATCCTCAGCCCAGTTATTCAGAAAGAAATTGACTAAAGAAAGATTTATTTGACTAAATCTGGACAGTTATGACACTCCCCAGTTTAAAACCCTCCAGTAACCTCTCACTGTCATTAGCATAGTAATCTAAACTTCTTTCTATGACCTACAAGGACTCATATGGCCTCAGCACTGCCTATTTCTCTAACCAGTCTTCTTCTCATCCACTACAGTCCCACCCTGGCTTTGTCTGTCCCTCCAATGGGCCAAGTTGTCTCAGATTCTCTGCACTTGCTATTGCTATTCCCTCATTTTCATCTGACTACCTTCTTCTCATTTAGGTCTCAGGTCAAATGTCACCTCCTCAGAGAGACCACCCCTGTCTCTCACACCAAACAGGCCCTTTTCTGCTCTGTTTTCATCCCAGCAGTTATATCACTGTCTGAATGTTTTTTATTTATATTCTTATTTATTAGTATATATATATTAATAAATATTATTTATTTTTCATTTGTACGAAATATGGTCACTAAGGAAAGCCTTCCTCACTCTTCCTGTAAAAGGACAAGAAAGAACCAAACAAAAGGGGTTATAGACAACATGACATAAATTTTCTTCTAGCCTAACTTTAAGACACCAAGGAGAAGGAGTTCTTTGTGACTCAGAGCAGTTGTAGTCCAATTCACCCATTAAGGAGGTCACATTTGGAATTCAAACATTGGTGCATACTAATGAAGTTTCCTTTGTCTGATATATTTCTACAGTTTGGAATCTGTAATCACCATTTGGTGCACTTTGAGAATTGGGAGTTCAAAATCCAGGCCATCTTGCATGTAATGCAATAATGTTTATAAGAAGACAAGAGACAACCTGGATGGTACGGGTGAATTAAGTTAACTAGATGCCATGAAAACAATTAGTTGAGATATTTTTAAAATAAAGGATGCTAAATGAAAGTATTCAGTCAGAGATACAGCATAAATTTGAATAATTAGCCCTTTCAATGACAGCTCTTGAAGGCAAGAAAGGGAAGATCATTATTCTATGGATATACCAACAACAGTTTGCTCAGGTAGTGTGATGGCTACTGCAGGGAGAATCATAACAGGCTGATGGTCTTAGCTGCTGCTTTTGAAATTCATTCCCACATTTGTTCTAAGGACATGCTTTCTGTGGCTGCTCCCAGCCAATAAGTAAGCAAAGCAGGAGTTCTAAACTGGCCCATTCTTAAAGATGCAGAACTCTTCAACAGGAAACTTTGCCTTGGGCACTCCAATCAGCCTTACCAAAACTTCCTTAGAATTGAATTCCTAAAGATTTCCTTCTTTGCCTTCTTTCTCTCTTTCCTTCACAGGGATCAGTCCATCATAGTGGTCAGTCGTCTGACAGTCTGCCCAGTCTCCTCCAGTTCCCTCTTCATTTCCTTCTACAAGGTTTTCTTAACAAATCTCTTATACATCTAATCCCATCTAGGCATCTGCTTCTCAAAAGACCTGAACTAACAGTGACTCAAGTAGAGGTATATGTAAGGGATGGGAAGAATCAGGACATTTAAAGCATTTAGGATTACTTGGGCTGGGCAGGGTGGCTCAGCCTGTAATCCAAGCAGCACTTTAGGAGGCCGAGGGGAGTAGATTGCCTGAGCCCACAGGTTCGAGACCAGCCTGGGCAACTTAGTGAAACCTCGTCTTTACAATAAATCACAAAAACTAGCCAGATGTGGTGGCATGCATCTATATATAGTTCCAGCTACATGGAAGGCTGAGGTGGAAGGATCACCTAAACCCAGCAGGTAGAGGCTGCATTGGCCATGAGCGTGCCATTGCACTCCAGCCTAGGTGACAAGAGGGAGACTACAACTCAAAAAAAAATAAAGGATTATTTGATCTGAGGCTAAGGGGGAGAGTCATGCGTGATCATCAGAGAAGTTTGACCAAGTATAAGGGGAAGCTTTCTGAGAATAATTAGATTGTGACCGTGGGGATGGAGCTGGGAATAATCAAGGTCTGAAGTTGTTCATTTGCATATCTGATACTATAGTATTTCCAAAAGGCAGTTATAGGATCTGAAAAGTTTCCACTGTTTTTGGTAACATGGACAGTTCAGTTGATATGTGTGGTTGGATTCTTTCAAAGGACTCTATATATTTTTATTTGGACTCTATATTTGGAGTCTTTAAAGAGAGATCTGTAAGTTTTTATTTGGCTTTAAGGGCATGTGATCTGCAATGTTTTAGGTTTGTGATAACAATGCTTTGTATAATTAGAAAAAGTAAAATAGAAAGTTGATTATGTGTATCATATATTTAAATTTTTCAGCCAATTAAAATATGCTTATTATAAAGGTAACAACTTACATTGTTATAGTCCTTCACCATCTTCAAGTGTGTAGAACTTTGTATCCCCAAAGAGATACAGTGTTTGTATAAATGAATTGAAAAATATTTTACATTCTATTACATTTGAATTTGACATAGAGCCTGTGAAGTAAGGAGGGCAAATAGCATTAAAACTCACTTTTAGTAATGGCTCAGGGAAGTTAGATAACAAATGTATGGTAGAGTTCAACCTAGAAACCAGAATTTATATAGCAGACAGAATTGCTAAAAGTGATATCCAAAATTTGACACCCTAATCCCTGCAACGTGCAAATGTGATGAGACAACATTGACTCCTTGATTGTGCTATGTTACATGGCATGGATGACTTTTTAAAAAGATTACCTAGATGAATGTCATCTAATCTCATAAGCTCTTAAAAGCCTCTTCTGCTGGTGGCAGAAGAGAAAAGCAGAAAACACAGGGAGATATGCAGAAAAGAAAGTCAGAGAGTTTCAAAGAATGAGAAGTTGATGGGCCATTGCCGGCCTAAAGATTGTGGCGGGGGAGGGAATCATGAGGAAGACTTGAGAAGGAAATGAATTATGCCAATAGCCTGGCAGCTTGGAAGAGATCTAAGCTATAGGTGAGAACTGCAGTTCCCATCCAAACTTTAATTTTGACCTTGTGAGACTTAGCAGAGAACTAAGTCTAAGCCACACAGTATCCAGACTTCTGACCTCCAGTATCTGTGAGATAATGAATAGGCACTATGTTAAGCCCCTAAGTTCGTGGTGATTTGCTACACTGCAACAGAAAACCAATACACCAGTTTTCTGATTTCATCACTATTTTTTCTTACATTACTATTATTCTTAACCTAATAATAGTAAACTAAAAAGGCATAGTACTAGCTTTCTAGTTTTGCTAATTTAATTTTGATTAGAATTTTAGCGTTCTTAGAGTGGTTTATTTTAGGCCTTGCCTCGTTTCCTTTGGTTCTGAGCCTATGAACCTGAATTCATTTTTCAAGAAGACAGAACTCTCATTTTTTCATATATTTGAAAGTATTTCAGGTAAATTATAAATTTTAAAAATCCGAGAAGAAAGTATTACAAGTTTAATTTTTCTATACTAGCTCTCTTTATAATATACCAAAAATATTATGGAGATTATTTGAGTAAAATAGTGAAAAACAATGTTTCAGCTATTCATTCTACCTCCTTCTGTAGACTGCACTCCCCTTCTTTTGGACACGCTCTCTCCCAGTCAAATCAAGGGATTCCAAGAAAATACCCATGTTTTTATATAGTCCCATCACCCCCAGATCATAGTATATTAGTCCAGAGACAGGTAATATCTCCAATCTGAGACAATCAGACCTTCCCCTGGTAATTTTTAACTTCTCACCAGCGAAACCATAAGTTAACCCATCACCAGTGGTGGACGCTGTGAAATGTAGAACTCAGGAAGCAGCAACGGTTCTTGCCACATGAAAGAAGCCAGTCTACAGTGAAAGAGAAAGGAGCAAACCTACGGAAAAAGCAAGAGCAGCAGTAGGACAGAAAGCTCTCTCATAGCCCTTGACCCCTTGTTTCAGTTGTTCTGGAGTCCAGTCGCATCCCTTTCCTTCCATAGTTTGATTGTTCAGTCCTTTCTGGTATTCTATCAACTAGTATGTCTCTCCTTTTACTTAAGTCAGTTCAAGATGAATTTTAGCCACTTGTAACCAACAAAGACATGACCCATACAATAGAGAAACTTGGTTTTCTTTTTCCTTGAAAAAACTTACCTTGTGGGGGGAAGTGTCTAGCTAAGAAACTCATCCAAGTTTGTCCGAGATAGTGGCGATTCAGCAGGGCTACCATTTTATTTCTTTCATGTCAAAACCAGGACTTTTAACACCAACTACCACACTCATTGGGTTGTTTTTGCTCACCACCACACCTAACGCTCCTCCCCAAGTGCTTTGTACTTACAAACACTTTGGAGTTGTGAATGCTATCTTGACTATAGCAGCTTATAATTTGTCAGTGTCACATAAACACGTATTGGGCACTTGTCTCATTTATCTAGTTATTCATTTTTAAACATTTTTAATTAGCCTGAAGTTAAATGAGTTTACAAGCATTACATATTGCTAAAGAGATTTGACAGGCTAAAAGAAAGACAGTGATGGAGAGAAAAAAGAAAACTATTCCATTGTAAAAACATGGTTTTCTTTTTATTTCTGTTTGTTTTCCTAAAGAAAAAAACTGTTATAATAACTTTAAATCAACTATATATGGATAATGTGAAATCTGTAGTTTTCATATTTTAACATCTGTAAGAAATATGTAAGCGAAAGATCATAGTGCCAAGTGAGTACTCATTCTCTGGTGACTGGTTAATGTTTCACAAATCAAAACATGTGCTTTAGAGGATCCAAAAAATCATGGAAGGTATTAGTCAGACTGCGTGTTGTTGAATTTCTGCTCTTTAGGAAGTTATTTTAAATTCTTTAAATGTTCTTCTTTGAAATAAGGATTCATAGAATATTGTGGTTAAAGACACAAACTGTGGTAACAGTCTTCTGCGTTTAGACTTTGGCCTTACCACTAAGTCATTCTGGCCTTAAACAAGTTGCTTGGTGACCCTGAGCCTCAGTTTTCTAGTGCATCTTAAGATAGACAGACAGATACATCCATACATACATACACCGCATGTATATAAGAATGTTCAAGGTTACTTGTTCATAAAAGCAAAAAATAAAATAAAATGTAAACAACAACAGACTAAATTTTAGCAAAATCATCCAATGGAATATTATTCAGCAATAGCAATGAATAAGTTATAGTTACACACAATATTGATGAATCTCAATATAAAATATTGAAAAATTAATCAAGTTCAAGAAAGATTCATACTATAGGATCCCACTTACGTCAAGTTCAAAAACAAGTACAACTAAACCACATATTATCTAGGGATACATACATAGATTGCAAAGCTAAAGAAAATAAGGCAAGGATTTACACAAAATTTGAGACAGCAGTTACTTCTAAGGGTAGGTGGGAGATGAGATTGGGGAGGGCACACAGGGACATCCAAGAACTGATAAGATTGTAATTTTAAACTGAGAGGTGTGTATTTGCTTTCTGATTCTTCTATAAATTGTACATATTTATTTTATGCACTTACACATGGAAATTTCAACATAAAAGTAATATTTACAGTAACTAAATACCACATTTTGAGAAAATTAAGCAAGATCCTGCATGTTTAGTGACAGTGCCTAGCTATACTAAGCTCTCAATAAAAAGATAATATACACAATGTTGATGTTATGGCATGCAGATATTTGCATCACTTGGAAGAAAAAGAATGCCAAAAAAGCACTATATTTTCTTGTGGGTACACTGTTGTATTCCAAGACTTATGGGAATCTATGCTAAATTCACAGTCCTATTAGAAAATTTGTCTTGGTGGTTTTCAACTTTCCTCATCCAAGGGTTAGAACCAGAAGGGATACCTAGATTATAGCCACAGCTAAGAATTCTACTTGGTTAAAAAACAGGCACCCAGCAGATATCCCTATTGATAAACATGAGGTGTTTTAATTGCCTGATATCAGAGAATTAAGCCTAGACTTTATAGAAAAAAATAGCCAATTAGTAAAACTTAGCAAAGAAAATAATAGGGGATCAAAGATCTACCTCAAACTGTTTTAACTAAAGTGTATTCACAAAACAATTGGATTGTAGAATTAGCTCTCATTTAATTACTTATTTATAGCTGAAGAAACTAAGGTTCAGGGAAGACAATTGACTTCTAGGTCAACAATGAATTTGTGGCAGTGTCAGGACTAGTACACAAGTTAGGTTGGAAGTTGTAGAAAGCAAGTTGTAGAAAGCATTCTACTGTTGACGTTTACCAGGCCAAATAGAAGGAAAGATGGAGGTCGATGGAAATGAAGGAGAAAATTAGCAGGATCAGGTATGGGAGGTCCAGCAATCAATCCCCAGTCGAAGGAGCATTGCAACTGTAATACATTAAATTTTCCTCTAATACAGGCCTAGCACACCACTTTTTTGGGTAATACTTTTGAATGAACTCTTTTTAGACCAAATTCCTGAAAAGAAGGCAAATGCAGTTAATACTGAATAGCAGATAACATCTCACAGGCAATTTCAGAGAACCCGCCATCAATCTCATCCTCATTTTCATCACCTGCATCTAATATATGTGTAGGGAATAAAATGCTTGCTCCGAATTACTCTGCTCTTGGATGTTTATCCTTAGCCAATCACCAGTCTAAGGCTGGGTTTGTAATTACTCTTTCAATAGATACTCACAAGAAACTTACCAGTTATCAAAGCTCTGTACTAGGCACCAAGAATATGATGGAAAGTGTTTAAACAGATGCCATTTACCCTTTTCAGTCAGAAGAGACAGTGATTTATTCTAATGAAAAATTAGACCAACCAGAAGTAACTCTGCACAGATTAATCCCCCAACCCTTATGTCACAAGGACAATTAAATAAAAGCTCATAAAGAACCTTTGACTGCTTCAGGACATTATCAGTTTGAGCCAGCTGATAGGGAAAGTGGGTCTTACGGCTGAACTCTTGAACCAGGAAAGGATCAGTCCAAAGTTTCTGTCAGGTGACGTGACCTACAGAAGTATTTCAATTCCTTGGCTTATCTTTATGACTGAGGAATGATTGCCTCTTATTTGCTTTATATGCTTAGAAAATGTTAAATTGCTGAATCTATTCCAAGCAAAAGTTTTCCTTCTGGGAAAAAAATAATAATTCCCTAAATGCAAGTTTTAATTAAAGGAAGAGTAGCTTAAAATTATCAAACTATGTTTTTGCTTTTTGAGTTTTTTCCCCCCTAGTCTGATGCTCAGTGGTTTGGAAACCTTTTTGAATAAGCTAGCAGGCTTCTGAATTAAAACTAGATCCTTGTCTTTAATATTCGAATTTATAGCTGCTTCGTGGTGTTTGTAGAAACACATAACAAGAAAGTATGACCTCATCAGTTATTCATTCACGGCCATTCACCAACTGAGTTTCATTGGAAATGCACAATTTAAATATAATCAATTTGGGGGGAATTTTAAATTGCAAAACTGCTCAATTTTTTTTGTTCATAAAAATGTTTAGTTGTACTCTAGGTATAGTGAATAATTTATCTAAAGGAATAATTAAGTGTACAAAGCCAAGTTTAAACCTCCTTGCTTATTAAAGAAGGTTTATTGCTTATTTAGATCCTCAAGGCCTGTGACCAAACTGTGTGAATATGCACTGGTATAGCTTAACTACCTTATATGATAGAGACTGGTATAGCAAAAGGCAGAGTCAATAGCAAAAGGCAACTCAACTATTTATTGAGTGGCCAAACAGTGTATGTGGATAAGTATCAAACAATTAGAATAATACTTTCTTCTCAACTGATGTAATGTCAGAAACACTGAGTTAAATGAAGTTCCTGCTATCACTACAGGAAATATTCAATGGACGAAAGCTCTTCAATCAAACACTAGCCTCCATAGCCCACTGGGAGAAAGAGTGATTTATTCAAAATGTAGTATCAGAATACAGTTACTTTTCAGAGATCAATTCTATTATAAAGAAAACAGAAAGAGATAGAGGGCCCAAACAAGTAAATAAGAGAAAATACATCTGTCAGATAAAGTCACTGTAATTTTTTTATTCTCAGAAAGTATTTCAGTTTAAGAAATCAATTTGTAAAAACTAATATTTTCATAATCAGAAAAACTCGGATTGGGGGTTGTGTATTGGGTTATTTGCTTGTTTCGGTTAATTTTCCCATTGATGGCTCATTTGTTTCTTAGACCTTGACCCAGGATAAATTGAATTTCCTAATCTGAGATATGGAATGCCTTACCTAATGACATATATTCACCTCTGTCCTTCCAATTACATATTGTCCCTTCAAAGGAAGTTGCCGTGAAACTAAATAACACAGTCAGCAAGTACCTCCTATAGATATTCCCCCTGGCTGCCTGAACACCACATCTAACCCAAACTCTAATCCTTTTGGAACATGAGTATGACCAGTCAGTCATCCTCTATAAGATCAAGCAAATTATACGTGTAGTTACAGTGCTGAGTGAAGAAAATCAGGACAGGAGAAAACAGCTTTAGGTCATCCCCTCCAAGGCCCCTGATGTGCAAGAAACAATCATGTAGTACTTACAAATGATCATTGTAATTCCCTGTACAAGGACTTAGGGTGTGGGAAAGGAAGCTCAGCAAGGAATTTGAAAGCTAGAATTGCAAGGTAAGAGATCTGAGAGCTTCAAGTGGGGAGGGTTTCCAGCATTTCACAGGAGTTGGCTTTGTTTGTTTTTAGTCTAGACTGAGAGTGCAAAGGCTTAGGAAATACGCTTTAGGCTAGAAGACACCCTGGGGTTGTTTTCCTTCTCCACTTAGAGCCCTGGGTAATAATGCACATGCCAGTGTCTGCACGCAGAGCTGACTAATAGCTATTGATGTTCCCTTTTTCGCTCCACACCCAATCAGCAAGGATGGCTGCCACTACTTTCTTAGGATCACCTCCACATCCCTCACACTACTGATGTCTTCAGTTTCAGAGGTCTCAATATTTCTCACCTGGATTACAGTAAACATCTTCTAACTGTTCACCCTGCTCCAGTGAATGATTGACACTCCATAGTGCTTTCTAAAGAGCAAATTTGAGCAAGAACTGCCCTGTTTAACAAGTTTTAGTGGTTTCTGATAGCTTTCAGGATAAAATGCAGGTGATTCTGGTACAATTTCTGTTTCCAAAATATTACTTTAGTTCAAATTCTTCCTATGCCGTTTACCACCTTGGGGAAGTTTCTTAACTTCTTTGATCCTAAATTTCCTCCCCTATAAAATGAGATAACAATAGTCTTTCTTCACAAATCTGTTAAAATTCTGTGAGATACTTCTTTTAAAGGGTGTAGCAATGTGTTTAGTTTTCAGCAACTTCTGGCATTTTATCACTATCTGCTACTTTGTGCCAGCCCCTTATGCCAAGGGATTGATATATATTATTTAATCTTTATCAACTCTGCAAGTTCAGTATCAATATCTTCATTTTACAGGTAAGAAAACTGAGACTCAAAAGAGTTCAACAACTCGGTCAAAGTAACCCAGTTAGTAAGTGGTAGAGCTCATAGTTGAAATCAAGGCTCATTAGACTCCAAATCTATTTTTTATTACTACACTATGCTGACCTTATTGTACTTGATTTTCAAAAAAAATGTGCAAAAGTATTTCTGGTCCCACATGCTTTTCCAGAATCCTGACACCTCTCCATCAGTGGTGGAATGTATGATCCCTCCTGAACCTGAGCAGGACCTTATGACCACCTCAACTAATTGAATCCATCACAAGAGAGGCTATGTGATTTCCGAGGCTTAGGCAATAAAGGGAGTATAGCTTCTGTCTGGCTTTCTCTTTTCAAACATGCACCTTCAGAAGCCTAATCGGCCATGTCAGGGGTTCTGTTACCAAAGGTAGTCATGCTTGAGAGACCATGTGAAAAGATCACACAAAAATAGAGGTGCACGAGAGCCTCAAATGTCCAGTCCTCTTTCATGCAGCCCCAGTGGACAATGCATGAAATAGAGGGGAACTGACCCAGCCACGCCCCATCCAAATTGCAGATTTATGCACTAAGTAAATGATCATGGTTGTTTAAGCCACTATATTTTGGAATAATTTGCAATAACTCGTCCAAAGTAACCCACAAAACCTCCAGTACTATTTAACTCTATCAGTGCTGTAATAAAAGCAACATACATTGAATACCATTGAATATGTATTAAATACTAAAACTTCGCTAGGAGCTGTCAATTAATCGCTACAATACCTCTAAGATGGGGTTTTACTATCATTTCCCTTGATGATCACCTGCCATGGTCTTCACATGTGCAGCTGCCTGCCTGCAAGTCAATAGCAGCCTGAAATACACATATCTCATTTAGAGAGTTACTTAACTTTCAAGAGTCATTGTAACCGTTGCAGTTTCGACCATCTTTCCTCAAATTGGCAAGTGAGTGGTTAAGGACCAAGGCTTCAAGTCAAAATATCTTGCTTATTTTGTTGTTGTTGTTGTTGTTGTTGTTTACTCCTTCCAGGTGCGGGCCTTAACCTCTCTAGACCTCTATTTCCTCTAAAAGGAAGTAATAGTAAAACCCCATCTTTGAGATTAATTTACAGCTCCTAGCAAAATTCTAGTATTTAACAAGTATGCAATGGCATTCAATATATGTTGCTCTCATTACAGCACTAATTATGTTGCGTCACAAATATCTATTTATTCCTTTTTCCTCCTCTAAATTGTTAGACATTTGAGAACAATAGCAGTATATCCTCATACCCGGCAACTAGTCTATGCAAAGCACATTTTTTATTGAATAAATAAATGAACACCCCAAATAAGCAACCAAATGAACAAATGGATGAATAGATGAATCAATGAATTAATGAGTAGGAAAGTATAATCCATTTTCCCTTCAACCTCTTATACCTAGCATTCAGGAGAGGTAGGATGATAGAGATCTCTAGTCCTGGAAAGCAGTCTTAGTGCTGACTGCATGCTTTTTTTCATGCCAGGTCCTTTCTTCTCTTTTTTCCTAGTGGTGCTACAGTACCACAGAGATTATTTCTGAGACTCTTTCATGCCCAGAGTCACTCAGAGAGCATCCTTCCTTAGACAAGTGAAACGTTTTGCTCCTGACAATCTTAACCAGATGGCAAGACTGTAAGGAAAGCCACTTTCAAAATCTCACATGACCGCCAGCTACCGATTCTCTTTCTACTTCTAGCCATTTTACAGCATACATCTAGGTGCCTGACCTTGCCAAGTAAAATCCAGTTAATCTTTACAATGTCATTACTCTTTATGGACTCCATGATATGGTGATGCCATATGGTGGCAATGCAATGGAGGGGACTCTGCTCTTACCTGATAAGCAGGTTTGTGTTGCACTAAGCAAATAATTTACCCCTTGCCTCATGCATGCCATTTCCCTACTGATTTCTGCTCAAGAAAAGTTGAGAGAAGTTGCTAAATAGCAACACAACTTTCATTAATAACAAAGATGAAAAGATTCTGCATTTATCTCATGACAGAATTTACACATAGGCATATTTATACATAAAATTATCTTAATAATAGCTATCAATCTATGGATTGTAATAACTGTCATTGGAACTCAATGTTATGCCAGCACGTCAATGTCATTCCTGTGCATCTTGATTTCAATATTCAGAAAACTCCCATGCACCAATTCGTCCTTCAGTATGTCCTCTTGCCTCAGCATAAAAGAAGTTTAAAATATTTTTTTAATGAGTAAAAACCAGGCGATTGGCTATTTACTGTCATAAATTGCTTTAAAAGCCAATGTGGAGTTTATCTTGTTGTTATTATTGTATGTTTTATGCTTCTTATAACTTTAACCTTATAAATTTAACCATTTATACAGTCTTTCTCAGAAGGAGTTGTTTGAAGTCTGCTGAGGTTTGGGAAGATTTCTGAGGTGTGGCATCACATCTTCTGATTGGACAGCTGCTCTCGAACGATGTGGGTCTTTCTCTGCTGACTCACTAGAGGGTAGCAACTTAGAACTTGATGTCAGCTTGCAGGAATGTCAGGCACTTCTCTCTGGCAACTCCAAGCCGTAGCTTAAAGTTAAAGGTATTTGGCTTAGCTTCTGATCAACCTCCTGGGTGGACTTCCTCACTGCCCCATTTGCCACGCTCCAGTAAAAATAATAATAAAACAAATTTTAAAAAATCCAGATCGTAGCCAGGCAACACTAAATGGTTTCTGCTGTATGTCAGTGATGGTAACAATATACTTGCCCAGTTATGGTTGTAATATATGGGAGATTGGGTATGATTTTCTGGGTATCCTTCCCCACCAAACACACACACACACACACACACACACACACACACACACACACACCTTTTCTAGAAGGAAAACACTAGAATGCGGAAAGTAATCTGTAAACAGTCACTAGCAAGATTTCTAGATTCTGAATGGAATGTGTGCTGTTTGTGCTCCTGATTATTTAATCTGCCTCCCTGTCCCCATATTTTTGACTGAAACCTCCGGTAAGAGCTAGGACCATCTCTGAGATCCTTTCCATCCTCATTATCTATAACCCCATGAATTTATTTATTTATTTGTTTGTTTGTTTGTATTAATTTCAATAGATTTAGAACAAATGGTTTCTGGCTAAGTGGCAGATTTTTTATAGAGGTGAAGAATTCTCGGCTTTAAGTGTACCTGTCACCCCCATTAGTGCACATTGTAACTGATAGATAATTTTTCATCCCTCCTTCTTCCCCACCTTCCCCCTTCTGAGTTTCCAATGTCCATTGTACCATTCTATATGCCTTTTCAGACCCTTAGCTTAGCTCCCACTCACAAGTGAGAACATGAGGTATTTGGTTTTCCGTTCTTGTGTTACTTCAACTAGGATAATGGTCTCCAGTTCCATCCAAGTTGCTGCAAAAGGCATTATTTCATCTCTTTCATGGCTGAATAGTACTACACACACACACACACACACACACACACACACACACACACACACACACACCATTTTCTTTATCCACAGATCAACTGATGGGCATTTGGGTGGATTTCACATCTTTACAATTGCAAATTGTGCTGCTATAAACATGCAATTGAAAGTGTCTTTTTTTGTTTAACGAACTCTCTTCCTTGGGATAGATACCAAATAGTGGGGCTGCAGATTGAACAGTAGATCGACTTTTAGTCAGGTTTTGCTAATTTTACATTCTTACCACTGCAACCTCACCAACAGCTATTATTATTTTTTTAATAATGGCCATTCTAACTGGCATAAGGTGGTATCTCATTGTATAGCTCATTGCATTTCCCTGATGATTAGTGATATTGAAAATATTTTCATATGTTTGTTGGCCATTTGTATATCTTCTTTTGATAGATGTCTGCTCATGTCATTGGCCCACTTTTTAATGAGGTTTTTTTTTTTTGATTACTTGTTTTAGTTATTTCTAGATTCTGGATGTTAGTTCTTTGTGTGATGTGTTATTTGCCAATATTTTCTCCACTTCTGTAGCTTAGCTATGTATTCTGTCGATTATTCCTTTTACTGTGCAGAACCTTTGCAGTTTAAGACCTATTTATTTATTTATTTATTTATTTTTGAGTTGGAGTCTCACTCTGACACCCAGACTGGAGTGCAGTGGCACGCTCCTGGCCACTGCAGCCTCCACCTGCTGGTCTCCAGTGATCCTTCCGCCCCAGCCTTCCAAGTAGCTGGAACTACAGGCATGCACTACCACGCCTGGCTAATTTTTTTGATTTATTGTAGAGATGAGGTCTCACCAAGTTGCTCAGGCGGGTCTCAAACCCACGGGCTCAGGCAATTCACTCACCTCAGCCTCTCAAAGCACTGGGATTACAGGCTGAGCCACCAGAGCCTGGCTTATTTTTGTTTTTGTTGCATTTGCTTTTGAAACCTTTGACATAAATTGTTTGCCTAGGTCAATGTTCAGAAGTTTTTCTTAGATTTTCTTCTAGGATTTTTATGGTTTAAGGTCTAACAGTTAGATTTTTAATCCATCTTGAGTTTATTTTTATATATGGTGAGAGATAGGTATCCAGTTTCATATCTGTGTGTGGCTAACCAGTTTTCCCAGCACCATTGGCTGATTAGGGCATCCTTTCCACAGTGTATTTTGTTGTCTGATTTTCCAAAGACCAGTTGGTTCAAAGTATTTTAATCCCATGAATTTAGACAACTGGGAACTTTCTGAGAAGGCTGACTTCCTGATGTTCATGAGGCAGGGCTGAGTTACCTGCCACCACACTGTAGCTAGGCCCAGTTTATGCATACCTATTTTTTGTATAGTACCAGTTTCAAATCTCTCTTGCTTTCTGTATCACCCCCTCATTTATCAGAAAAAAAAAATCAGCTCTAAGTTAATTAAAATGTTTGTATTTGCAGGACTTTTAGGTGGTTCTTGTGGTTTTAGGCAACTGAAAGGATTCAGCAGATGATAGATAGTATACCCAGGTAAGGATCATGGCCAAAGTTGAGCAAGCAATTATACCAACATGTTAAGCCAAGGTTGAACTGATGAATCATAGAAACTAAGTTTTCTCTAATTCACTTGCTAAAGTGTGGGCATTACAGAGTTGAAGGCTGTTCGAATCCCTTGGTACACAAAGATTTCAGATAAATTTACTCTCTACAATTGTCCTGTTCTGTTTCTTCATCTTAATGAATGGCACCAACCTCAACTCTCCATTGGTTAGAATATCTTCCAAGATTCTCCAGTTTGGTTACTATAGTGGGCTAAATGTTGACCCCCTGGAAGATATGTCCACATCCTAATTCCCCAAACCAGTGGATGTAACCTTATTTTGAAAATGTTGGGCAACCCCCTCAGGTCCCCTCTCACTGTGGGAGCTTTTCTGTCCTCTCAATAATTTCTAAAAAAAGAAAGAAAGAAAGAAAGAAAGAAAGAAAGAAAGAAAAGAAAGAAAATGTTAAGGATCTGGAAATGAGATGATCTGGATTATTGGGGTAGGCCCTTAATTCAACAGCAAATGTTTGTATAAGAAACAGAGAGGAGAGATTAAGGGAGACAAGAAGGCCATGTAAAGACAGAAGCAGAGACTAGAGTAATGCAGCCACAAGTTAAAAAAAATGTGTGAAGACATTAGAAAGTAGAAGAGGCAGGGAATAGATTATTCCCAAGAGCCTCTGCTAGGAGCAGGGCCCTGATTTTGGACTCCCCACCTCCAAAACTGTAAATACATTTCTGTTGTTTTAAAGCCATCAAGTTTGTGATAACTCATTATGGCAGGTATAGAAAACTAATAACGCCTTATAAGGAATCATGCAGGTAATACAATGAGCAAGCAGGCTAGTAAGGAAATTCTGGTTTTAGCATCCTACTTTTTCAATACCAGAACTGACTGTTTCAAAGGCAGGAAAACATAGAAAGTGCAAGTGATCGAAGGGTGTCATGTTTTGTTTAATTACTCCTCCTTAGATAAGCATTCTGGCTGCTTCATGGTTTGCTATTATGCTGCAGAAACAGACTGTGATCAACAATTTGTGCTTCGTGCTTTGGGGCAAATATATCTATAAGAAAAGTCCCGGAAGTGACACTATCACCTCATCTAAAATTTGATACTTTCCTTTAAAAAAAAAAAAAAAAAAAAACAATTTGTCCTTCCTTTATGTATAAGAGTGAAAAAGTAGCACAGGAATCTAGTAGCTAGAAAAGGGGAAGTTCAGTCTCAGTAGAAAACAGTATAAGAAAAGAAGGTGACCTGTATGTTTTTTGAGGTTAGGGATTGTCAAGTTTATCTTTGTACAACAAATATTTATTGTACTCTTATAAGTGTTTCTAGGCTGGGCGTGATGGTTCACACCTGTAATCTCAGCACTTTGGGAGGCCAATGTGGGAGGATCGGGGAAAAAAAATGTACAAGTGATCTATAATAAAAGCAAGAACAAATGTGTGATCCAAAGTAGTGTCCATCATTTAGATCCTCCTCACTGTTACCCTGTGAAAACAAGAGCATAATATGGTCAAATCTTCACGTTTTTATCAGATTTTTATTTTAAATCCCCTGTATTATAAGTGTTAGTTCAAAAACTGCACAAGCACATAGCATTCCATGGGCACAGACAAAAGTGTTGGAGGGTCAGTTGCAGTCTCTGGAGTCAACTGACCGTCCTGACAGTATTCAAGGTATGTGCCACGGATAGTTCATGCAAAACAAGTAACAGAACTCAGCAGTCATCCTTCTAAATCCAAACCACTTACATTCAAGCTCTCCCCAGTTCTTGGTGTAGGCAAAGAAATACTTTATTGAAACCTTGAGATAGTGTATGTGCTTTTTCCTTCTAGGTCTCTCTTCTTTGTTTTTCTATGGTAGCTTAATTTGCACTCTGTCCTTAGAATCTATACATTGTGTGTATTTGTGTGTGTGTGTGTGTGTGTGTGTGTGCGCTGAAGAGGGTTGGGGATAGGAGCTTTGCAATGCAAAGTGTGATTTCTTTTTCTTTTCTTTTTTTTTGGGGGGGGTGGGGTCTCACTCCATCGCCCAAGCTGGAGTGCAGTGACACACTCACGGCCACCCCAGCATCGACATACTGGGCGCCGGCGATCCTTCCACCTTAGCCATCCATGTAGGCAGAACTACAGGTGCGTGCTACCACCTTGGATAATTTTTGAGCGCTACCATCCTGGATAATTTTTGATTTATTGTAGAGACGAGGTTGCCCAGGTGGGTCTCGAACCTGCGGGCTCAGGCAATCCTCTCGCCTCGGTCTCCCAAAATGCTGGGATTACAAACTGAGCCCCCAAACCCGGCCAATTTCTTTAGAAAGAAACAAATTATTCATCAGGAAGAACTGAAAATCAAAAACCATTTTTTGTCCTTATTTTATCACAAAGCATTAATAGATATTTTACTAAAAGAGTTGGTTTGTAGGCCAGGTAACAAGATTTTTAAACTGAGACATAACATTGACACAGTCTCTATACTTAATTTATTAGAGATTGTCCTTCTGTGTCCACATATCTCATTTCTAGATTTACCTACTTCCCAATTTCAGATTGCTAAGTGTCCTGTAGAGCTTTGTAAAGTAAAACAGCTAAACTAGATTGCCCTTTCAATCTGTCTATGAAGATGGTTAAGAAGATTATTATATGAGTATTAGAAGTACTACAAAAATGAAAGTAATAAAATATTTATGTTTTAACTCTTGATTGACGCTGCATTGAGGAGAAAAAATTATGATCAAGTGTTCATAATTGATGCTTGTGCACAATTGCCCTCAATCAAAGTAAAGTTAAGGACACAAAAACTCTGGCAACTCAATAAGAATGCAAACAACTCAATTTTAAAATAAGAAAAAGATTTGAATAACTATCTCATCAAAGAAGATGTCTGAATGGTTAATAAGCTCGAGCTTGAAAGAAGCTCAACATCATCAGTCATTAGGAGAATGCAGATCAAACCTTCAATGAGGTTCAAGTCTATCAAAAAGACACAATTCTGTGGGATGTCTCCCTGTTCTCTTGATGGTTTAATCCTGACTTGTACGCCGCATCTTTACAATAAAATAAAGTGAAAAAAAAAAAGACACAATAACAAGTATTAGTAAGAATGTGGGGAAGTCGGAATTTTATACATTGTTGGTGGGAATGCAAACTGATACAACCACTTTGCAAAACAGTTTCTTAAAAAGTCAAATGTTAATTTTCTAGACAACATTCTCCTCCCAGGTGTCTACCCAGGAAAAAAATTAAAGAATAATTCCACACAAAGACTTGCACACAAATGTTTAGAACAGCATTATTCATGAGAGCCAAGAAGTAAAACCAGCTGAAATACTCTTTGGAAAAAATACCTAATGGAAAAAAATTGTGGCATATCCATATAATAGAGTATTATTCAGTCATAAAAAAGGAATGGAGTACCATACTGATACATTTATAAGCCTAAAACACATTATCCTAAGGGAAAGAAGCTAGACAAAGAATCCTGCTTATTGTACAATCTCCTTTGTTTGAAATGTTCAAAAAAAGGCAAAGACAAAAAAGAAAGGAGATTATGGTTGTCTGGGGCTGGAGGTGGGAGCAGGGATTAATTTAAGCGCATGAAGGATCTTATTGGGATGATGGATCTTATTGGGCTGATGAAAATGTTCTAAAGCTGTTGCAGTGATGGTTACAATACTCAGTATTCAGTAAATTTACTAAAAATTATTGGATTATGCATTTAAAATGGGTGTAATTATAGTATGTAACTTGTGCCTCAATATAATTGTTCTAAGAAATTAAAGAAATCAATAAGACTAAAGCATGACCCATAAAACGTGCTCTATCCTTTATCCTATATC